>CM029016.1:222340049-222430633 GCA_016801055.1 Panax notoginseng | reverse complement strand
GGTGCCTTTCGACTTAAACCTTTACATAGTCTATTTCACAAATTATTGAATTTTTAGTAGCGTTAGCTTTGAACTAAAAAAATCTTAAAGTGATATCTTGCTCTATAGACATATACTATATCTCTTATAGTTTAAGGAGACCCAACAATTTATGGTCATGTGTTTACCTCTTGGGTTTCGTAAGTGACTTAGAGATAAGCCTTATGTCTCGCAGAAGCGGCCCATTTCCTTCACTTACATAGGTGAATCTAATTAGATGCACTTGTATGACCTGCATCCTCCAAACTGGACATAGATTCATTAAAGGTTTACCCTACCCTCTTTGTTCTCCATACAAGCATACACTATCTTTGAGATGATTTTGAAGAATTTCTTCTTCATACTTGTCTAGTGTATAACTGGTTATTACTATAAGTATTTTTCCATTGAACTAATATACCAGATGTTACTCTAGTATTTAGTTGGGTTCCACTTATAGATTACCTTTCATTTAAAGGCTTTAAACCCATCTCCCTAGAAGTCTTACATATTACATCCTTGTCTAGGCCTTTTGTAAAAGGATCTGCCAAATTTTCTTTTGACTTAACATAGTTAAAGGTAACAACCCCTTTATTGATTTGCACCCTTACATAACTATGTCTTAAACTTATATGTCTAGACTTTCCGTTATAAACCTTGTTATAGGACCGTGATAATGCTGCCTCATTATCACAATATATTGAGATAGCTGTCATTGGTTTGACCCAAAGTGGTATCTCAAATAATAAATCCTTAAGCCATTCGGCTTCTTTTACAGCAGTTGATAATGCAACAAACTCAGATTCCATAGTTGAATGTGTTATCAAGGTTTGTTTCTTGGAACCCCAAGAAATTGCCCCTCCTCCTAAAGTGAATATCCATCCACTTGTAGACTTTATTTCATCCGAATCTGTTATCCAGTTTGCATCCGTGTACCCTTCTACCACAGCTGGGTATCCTGTATAGCATAATGCATAGTTCATTGTGCCTTTAAGATATTTAAGTATCCTTGATACTGCATCCCAATGAACTTGACCTGGATTATGAGTAAACCTACTCAATACTCATACTGTAAATGCTATATCAGGTCTAGTACACTGCATTGCATACATTAGACTACCAATTACACTTGCATACTCTAATTGAGATATGCTATTTCTTTTATTTGGAAATAACTTAACAGAATGATCATATGGGGTAGAAGCTATCTTGCAATTCTCGTGATTAAACTTCTTTAACAATTTCTCAATATAATGAGACTGAGTTAAAGAAATAGTATCTTGAGACCGCATAATTTTAATACCTAAAATTACATCAGCCTCCCCCATATCTTTCATATCAAAAGTAGCAGACAAAAATACTTTAGTTTCTAATACTACTTTTTCACTAGTACCAAATATAAGCATATCATCAACATATAAACAAATTATAACTCCAAAACTTTTATTAAACTTAGAATAAACACATTTATCCGATTCATTTATTTTAAATCCATTTGAAACAATCATTTGGTCAAATTTTTCATGCCACTGCTTAGGTGCTTGTTTTAGGCCATATAAAGATTTAATAAGTTTACAAACTTTTCTTTCCTGGCCTTTCAAAACAAACCCTTCTGGTTGTTTCATATAGACTTTCTCTTCTAAATCACCATTTAGAAAAGCAGTTTTAACATCCATTTGGTGTATAATAAGTTTATGAATTGATGCTAATGCAATTATAACCTAATGGTACTAATTCTTGCTACTGGAGCATATGTATCAAAATAATCAATTTCTTCTTTTTGCTTAAAACCTTTGGCTACTAGTCCAACTTTATACTTATCAATGGATCCATCTGATTTTCTTTTCTTTTTAAAAATCCATTTACAGCCAATGGTTTACTACCAGGAGGTAAATCCACCAAGACCCAAGTCTTGTTACCCATGATAGAATCTATTTCATCATTTATGGCTTCTTGCCAAAAACCTGAATCTTGAGAGGACATAACTTCTCTAAAAGTTAATGGATCTCTATCACTAGAATCATGTTCAGTCACAAAAATATTAGAAGAAACAATAACATCCCTGTTTCCTTCTACTAGGTACATGTAGAAATCAGGGCCATATGATTTTTCTATCCTTGTTCTTTTACTTCTTTTTGAAATAGATGTAGTAAGTTCCATTTCATCATTTGTTCCATGATGAACAATTTCTTGATCCTCTTTATCAGTGTCTTCTCTTGACCTTTTCCTAAAGAAAGAATTCTCAAAGAACTCAACATCTCTAGATTTCAAAATTATATTTTGACTAACAGAATCTGTGGATTCCATGGTCAAGAATTTATAGGCTTTTCTATTTTGTGCATAGCCTATAAAAGCACACTCGATTGCTTTAGCACCAAGTTTAGGCCTTTTAGGATCAGTTAACCTTACTAATGTTCTACATCCCCACACCCTTAAATGGTCAAGAGAGGGTTTTCTCTTTTTCCACAATTCATAAGGTGTAATATTAGTTTTTCTTATGGGGTATACGATTAAGTATATAACAAGCAGTCATTAATGCTTCCCCCCACAAATTTTTAGGCAAACCAGAAGTAAGAAGTAATGTATTAATCATTTCTCCAAGTGTTCTATTTTTTCGTTCTGCCACTCCATTTTGTTGAGGACTATAAGGAGCTGTAGTTTGATGAATTATACCATAATTCTCACAAAAATCATTATAAGATAAGTATTCCCCTCCTCTATCCGATCTAAGAATTTTAATTCTTTGATCTAATTGATTTTCAACTTCAGCCTTGTAGATTTTAAATTTTTCTAAAGCCTCATCTTTAGTCCTTAACAAATAAACTTGAGTGTATCTAGAACAATTATCTATAAATGTTATAAAATATCTTTTACCTCCCCTAGTTAATATGCCCTCAAATTCACAAATATCAGAATGAATTAATTCTAAAATTGTGAATTTCTTTCTACTTTTTTAAAAGGCTTCTTGGCAATTTTAGATTTAACACATATAACATATTTTTCTAAGTCAGAAAAATTAATCTTAGGAATTAAACTAAGATTACTCATGTTACGCATACTTTTATAATTTACATGTCCTAATCTAGCATGCCAAACATTAAAAGTAGAAATTATATAAGCAAAAGATGAATTTTCATTAATAACATTTAGTTTGTACATGTAAGACCCCAATTTTTATAAATAAAGATGAATTTTCTATAAATATCATTTTTGAATATTATGGAGTTAATTTGATATAATGTTATAGTTGTGGGTAATATTTATAAATTTTGCAAAGTAAGCAAGTTGTTATAAAATATTCGTTTGGTCGGGGGAAATATTCTTTTTGTCGGAGAATATTCGTACGACGGCACAATCATTGGTGGACCCCACAACGGAATTATTGTCGGATTGAGAAAACGACAGAATTATCTTTCTATAAAAATAACGGCTGAGGTGTTACCGTTAAAACCGTTAAAACTGTTGAACTACTCGGTAGTAAAAGTACAGTAATACGCGTGGTTGCATAGTAGCACACGGTATTGATTATTGATGCTTACGTGAGAAGTCACTCAGCTATACTCAATTATTGCTACAGTAATTGCTGCATCATATCTCTTAAATTATTGTCATAGTATCATCTGTATAATATGTTATATTATTAAATCAATAATTGAGAAGTTGTGGTAAGTTTGGTTATTTTATGGAGGGCCATATGTCATCATCTAAGAGTTCTTCGTCAATAGTAATTACCGTCATCAATAGTATTTACCTTGGTCAATAGTAATTACCTTCGTCAATAGTATTTACCTTGGTCAATAGTAATTACTTTCGTCAATAGTAGTTGTCCCTTCAATATTACCAAGAGTCATTTGACCCTTCGTTAAGACCAAGAGTCATTTGACCCTTCGTTAAGACCAAGAGCCACCCTCAGTTTTTCTATAAATAGAGGCCTAGGGCTTCATTACTTTTTACGAATTCATTCAAGCTATAGAGAGAGAAAGTATAGAGAGAATAAGAGAGAGAGAGAATAAAAGTATTCTGCTACATCACTTTTCTAATATCCAGTTCTTTTAAGGTAGGGAATATTATTTCTTTTATATTCATGAAGAGAACTTCTGTTATTCCCTTTGTTATTATTCTGTTGGAATAACCAGTATACGCGGTCTACCCTATACTTGGTGACATTCTTCTATTATTCTGTTGGAACATCCTGTCTGTGTGTTTTACACCGGACCTGGTTCCGTTTATTATTCTGTTGGAACATCCTGTCTGTGTGCTTTACACCGGACCTGGTTCCGTTTTTATTATTATTCTGTTGGAACATTCTGTCTGTGTGTTTTACACCGGACCTGGTTCCATTATTTATTATTCTGTCGGAATATCCTGTCTGTGCGTTTACGCCGGACCTGGTTCCATTATTATTATTCTGTTAAGAATAACCTGTATGTGCGGTCTATCGCATGCATGGTGATTTCTTTTGTTATTCCATTCTTTATTATACTCAGCTGATTAAAACTTTGACTTCTATACTCCATGAAATTAGTGGAATATCCTTGATATTTGCGCTTCATCTAGTATCTATTCATGGAAATATTCTCCTGATCATTCTTGAATTTTACTCCACAAAGCAGTATCATGTTGACAATTTGGACGTTGTTTAATTCTTGGATAAATTAATTCTTGAACTTGTTTTTATTGAAATCTTATATCGTTGTCATCATCCTCATGCTTATATTCTGTTGAAAGTCATCTATGGCCTGTAGTGCATAGATGGACTTGGTATGATTATGACCAGGGATTATTCGGTGTAATCATGACCGTAATGTTACAAATGATGTGGTAAAAGTCCTCATTGGCCCGTAGTGCATTGATGGACAGTTGTTGGCATGATCATGACCATTAATGAATATACGAATATCCTTGGCCGTAGTGCAGGGGTGATTCGATGATGTGGATTATTTTATTAAGCTGAGTCCCAGCGATCACAGTGTTGAAAAACTTTTTAAATCATAAAAGATAGTAGAGTTTATTTTCTACTTGACTCTTTTAATGGATTGCTTGTTCCGCTACAGTTAAACTTGATGTCTATTATATTTTATCAGTTTAACATTGTTGAAGGCTAATGATAATTTATTCTGCATTATCTTAGTCATAATATTTCTTACTGGGCTAGTTGAGCTCACCCTTTCTTTCACTGTTCTCTTCAGGAAATGAGAACGTAGCTGGGACAAGTCGGGAAACGGAGTGATGGTCCGAATGATAGTATTAGTTAGTAGTCCTCACTATTCTATGTAATGGTGTGTTAATAAATGTAATGAGGACTCCTTTTGAGTATGAATACTCTCTAGAAGATAATATTTGTATTCAAACTCACAGTTTATGTTTTGTCGTATTATACACGACAGTTGTATTAATCAGTTGTATTTGTATTCTGTACTATGTATCTGACGACCCAAGATGGGTGATGTATACCTAATTTTGGGGGCGTCACAGTTGGTATCAGAGCTTAGGGATATGATCCCTGGCTAAGATGTGAGAATAGAACTAGGAGGGGAGAGACGGGGAATTCCTTCGCTAGTATGACATACCTAAGTTTATTTGCATGGTATTTAATTGGTCGGTCATAATATAAGGATAATATATGACATATCAATTAATTTTTATTTTGTGGCAGTATCTGAAAATGGCATCTGAGAATGTTGAGAATAGCAATGGAGCACAGACGACTGTTGATTCACCACATATCAATAATCAGGATAATGTGTATCAGGAAGGTGTCAATCCTCATGCAAACAACAACACTGACCAAAGGATGAATGATCAAATGTTCAGAGGCTTTATGCAATTCATGCAACAACAGGTGAAAGCGGCTCCTGTCCACAACGTAGGTGGAAATACTGGAAACTCTCAGGCGGTCACCGCTAAACAGTTTAAGGAGCTGGGACCACCGGAGTTTAAGGGAGAACCCAAACCACTTGTAGCTGAAACATGGATAAAGCAGATCACCAAGATATTTGATGTCTTGGGTTGCTCCGAGGAGCAAAAGGTTCCCTTTGCCGCCTTTATGTTGCGAGGAGAGGCAGATTACTGGTGGGAATCGATAAAGCGTACTCAACCTGCCGCACTGAAGATGTCTTGGGAGAAGTTCTAAGAGCTGTTTAACGACAAATACTTTCCCGAGAGTATTCGTCACATGAAGGAGGTGGAGTTCATCAAATTGGAGCAGAATAATATGACCGTGTCGCAGTACGAGGCAAAATTTGCGGAGTTATCCCGGTTTGCGTCCCACCTGGTGGATAATGAAGAAAGAATGACGCGGATGTTTTTAAGAGGTTTGAAGCCGGAGATACGTCAACATCTTGTTTCTCATAAACTGTGTTTGTATTCAGATGTTGTAAATAGGGCTCAGTTGGTGGAGCGTGATAACGAGACAACGCAACCAAAAGAGAGCAGCCGTCAAAATGATAATACCAGTGAGAGCAGTCATCGAAGCGGTGACAACAAGTGTGGAGAGAATCAACAGGCCAGAAATGGTAACCACTTCGGTGGTAATCAGGGCCAAAACAATAAGAATGGACATTTCAAGAAGAGGAGATTCAACAATAATGGAAAGACGTCAGCACCAGCACCTGTCGTTAAGGAAGGAGAACGACCACCTATCATATGTTTCAAATGCGGAGGGAAGGGCACATCAGTCCAAACTGCGCGATGCCGTCCAAAGCATGTTATAATTGTGGAAGAGAAGGTCATTTAGTCCGATTTTGTCGTTTACCGAAGACAAATTCAGCTAGGATGGAGGCACCAAAAGCCGTCCCAGAAAAGTCAAAACCGGTTGTGCAAGGAGAGCGTTTGTTGTGAACTCCCAGAGAGCAAGGAACCCGAATGAGGTCATCACGGGTAAGCTTATCATAAACTCTAAAGAAGTTTATACTTTATTTGATACCGGTTCAACCCATTCTTTTATTTTTTCTACTTGCGCTCATCGATTAAATTTGATTCCGGAGAAATTAGACTTTGACTTATCTGTGGAAACTCCGTTGGGAGAAACCTTCATTACCTCCACTGTTTATAAGTCTTGTTTGGTTTAAGTTGGTACCCACACATTACCTATCGATCTGATTCATTAAAAATACTTGCATTTGACGTGATTCTAGGGATTGATTGGTTAACTACTCATTATGCAAAAATTGATTGTTTTCGTAAGGTTGTTAGCTTTCATATTCCTAATCGGCCTATTATGCGAATTCAAGCAACCAAACCATTAAAATCAATCGCTGTCATCTCAAGCCATAAAGCTATTCGTTTATTGAAAAACGGATGTCAAGCTTTCTTAGCTCATGTCACAGATCTAAACAAAAATACGTTAGTTTTGAATGATATTTCTATTGTTAATAAATTCCCTGACGTATTCCTGAAGAACTTCCTGGCCTACCCCCAGAGCGTGAAATTGAATTTTGTATCGACCTTGAACCCGGTACAAAACCCATTTCCAAAGCCCCATATCGAATGGCTCCTATCGAACTTCAGGAGTTAAAGATCCAACTGCAGGAATTGTTAGACATTGGCTTTATTCGTCCTAGTACTTCTCCTTGGGGAGCTCCTGTTCTATTCGTGAAGAAGAAAGATGGAAGTATGCGACTTTGTATTGATTATCGGGAGTTAAATCATGTCACCATCAAAAACAGGTACCCATTGCCACGTATTGATGACCTGTTTGACCAGTTGCAAGGAGGACAATTCTTTTCAAAGATCGATCTTCGTTCTGGATATCATCAGCTGAAGGTTAGAACAGAGGATATTCCAAAGACGGCTTTTAGAACTCGGTACGGGCATTATGAATTCCTAGTCATGTCCTTTGGATTGACTAATGCTCCTGCTGCCTTCATGGATATGATGAACCGGGTATTCAAGGAATATTTGGATCACTTTGTGGTCGTCTTTATTGATGACATCCTTATTTATTCCAAAAGTCGTGAAGATCATGAGCAACACTTGAGGCTGGTACTCCAAAAGCTTCGTGAATATAAACTTTATGCCAAGTTAAAGAAATGTGAGTTTTGGCTGGAGGAGGTAGCATTTCTTGGGCACGTAGTATCAAGTCGTGAAATATCGGTTGACCCGGCAAAGATTGAAGCTATTCAAAGCTGGGAGCAACCTAAATCAGTGACCGAGGTACGTAGCTTTCTTGGTTTAGCTGGTTATTATCGGAGATTCGTGGAAGGATTTTCTCGAATCGCTACTCCATTAACTCAGCTGACTCGGAAAGATACAAAGTTCGGTTGGAGCGAAGAATGTGAGCAGAGTTTTCAAGAACTCAAGAGGAGACTCATTTCAGCACCTGTTCTAACAATACCATCTGGCTCAGAGGGATTTGTCATCTACAGTGATGCTTCGAGCAAAGGGTTGGGATGCGTTCTCATGCAACATGGAAAAGTCATAGCCTATGCATCAAGACAACTCAAGGAATATGAGAGGAATTATCCTACTCATGATCTAGAGTTGGCAGCTGTTGTCTTTGCACTTAAAATTTGGAGGCATTACTTGTATGGGGAGAAAGTGGAGATCTTTACGGATCATAAAAGCCTCAAATATTTCTTCACTCAAAAGGAACTCAAAATGCGACAACGACGTTGGCTTGAACTGTTGAAAGATTATGATCATACCATTCAATACCATCCTGGAAAAGCGAACGTGGTAGCTGACGCATTGAGTAGAAGATCATATGCGGGTACAAGTGCAATATTAACAACGCAAAGGCCCATTTTGTGTGATTTGCAAAGGATGGAGATAGAGTTAAAGACTCCAGGGACCCATGTGATGATGGCGAATATGCGAGTAGAACCGACTTTAATCGATAAAGTTAAAACTGCTCAAGCTACAGACCTGGAGCTGATGCGTATGAGGAAGAAAGTGCAAGAAGGTGCTATGCCGGAAGCAAGAATCGATGAAGAAGGAATACTTCGAGTCAACTCCAGACTTTGTGTTCCTAACAACCCTGATTTAAAGTATGAAATCATGATGGAGGCGCACAACACACCGTTTGTAATCCATCCTGGAAGTACCAAAATGTATCATGATCTTTGTCATACATTTTGGTGGAGCAATATGAAGAGAGAGATAGCATTTTTTATCTCAAGGTGTCTAACTTGTCAACGAGTCAAAGCGGAGCATCAAGTACCAAAAGGTCCATTGCAACCACTTGAAATTCCAGAATGGAAGTGGGAGCACATTACCATGGATTTCGTTACCGGTCTTCCTAGGGTTTCTCAAGGTATTGATGCGATTTGGGTCATTGTTGATAGATTGACCAAGTCGGCTCATTTCTTACCGATACGAGAAACTTATACACTTGAACGTCTTGCTCGTATGTACATAAACGAGATTGTAAGACTGCATGGTATGCCAGTATCCATAATTTCTGATCGAGACCCAAGATTCACTTCACGATTTTGGGTTAGTTTACAAAAAGCTATGGGCACGGAGTTACGATTTAGTTCAGCATATCATCCTCAGACGGACGGACAATCAGAGAGGACTATTCAAACTCTTAAAGATCTATTAAGACTCTGTGTCTTTGACTTCAAGGGAAGTTGGGACAAGTTCTTACCATTGGTGGAGTTTTCCTACAACAACAGTTATCAAGCAAGTATTGGCATGGCTCCATTCGAAGCATTGTATGGAAGAAAATGTCGTTCTCCGGTATGCTGGGATGAGGTGGGCGAAGCAACGTTGTTGGGACCGGAGTTGGTACGTATGACTACAGAAAAGATTCAAACGATCCGACAACGTATAAAAACCTCACAAGATCGACAAAAGAGTTATGCTGATCTTCATCGAAAGGACGTGGAATTTGATGTAGGAGATCATGTGTTCTTACGTGTTGCTCCATGGAAAGGAGTTACGAGATTTGGAAAGAGAGAAAAGCTAAATCCTCGATTCATCGGTCCATTTTTAATCCTCGATCGAGTAGGAACTGTGGCTTATAGACTCGCTTTACCGCCAAGTATGTCTCGTGTTCATAACGTTTTTCACATATCCATGTTACGCAAATATGTGGAAGACCCGAATCACATTATTGAGTTAGAACCGGACGAAATAGCGGAGGATTTGACGTATGAAGAAGTTCCTGTTCAAATCTTGGATAAGAAGGAACATATTCTACGCTCCAAGGTTATACCTCAAGTTAAAGTTTTGTGGAGAAACCACGATGTTGAGGAAATGACTTGGGAGTTAGAATCAGAAATGAAATCAAGGTATCCTTACCTCTTCGACATACCAGGTACGTACCCTAATTTCGAGGGCAAAATTTCATAAGAAGGGGAGGTTGTAAGACCCCAATTTTTATAAATAAAGATGAATTTTCTATAAATATCATTTTTGAATATTATGGAGTTAATTTGATATAATGTTATAGTTGTGGGTAATATTTATAAATTTTGCAAAGTAAGCAAGTTATTATAAAATATTCGTTTGGTCGGGGAATATTCTTTTTGTTGGGGAATATTCGTACGACGGCACAATCATTGGTGGACCCCACAACGGAATTGTTGTCGGATTGAGAAAACGACAGAATTATCTTTCTATAAAAATAACGGCTGAGGTGTTACCGTTAAAACTGTTGAACTACTCGGTAGTAAAAGTACAGTAATACGCGTGGTTGCATAGTAGCACATGGTATTGATTATTGATGCTTACGTGAGAAGTCACTCAGCTATACTCAATTATTGCTACAGTAATTGCTGCATCATATCTCTTAAATTATTGTCATAGTATCATCTGTATAATATGTTATATTATTAAATCAATAATTTAGACGTTGTGGTAAGTTTGGTTATTTTATGGAGGGCCATATGTCATCATCTAAGAGTCTCTTCGTCAATAGTAATTACCGTCGTCAATAGTATTTACCTTGGTCAATAGTAATTACCTTCGTCAATAGTATTTACCTTGGTCAATAGTAATTACTTTCGTCAATAGTAGTTGTCCCTTCAATATTACCAAGAGTCATTTGACCCTTCGTTAAGACCAAGAGTCATTTGACCCTTCGTTAAGACCAAGAGCCACCCTCAGTTTTTCTATAAATAGAGGCCTAGGGCTTCATTATTTTTTACGAATTCATTCAAGCTATAGAGAGAGAAAGTATAGAGAGAATAAGAGAGAGAGAATAAAAGTATTCTACTACATCACTTTTCCAATATCCAGTTCTTTTAAGGTAGGGAATATTATTTCTTTTATATTCATGAAGAGAACTTCTGTTATTCCCTTCGTTATTATTCTGTTGGAATAACCAGTATACGCGGTCTACCCTATACTTGGTGACATTCTTCTATTATTCTGTTGGAACATCATGTCTGTGTTTTTTACACCGGACCTGGTTCCGTTTATTATTCTGTTGGAACATCCTGTCTGTGTGCTTTACACCGGACCTGGTTCCGTTTTTATTATTATTCTGTTGGAACATCCTGTCTGTGTGTTTTACACCGGACCTGGTTCCATTATTTATTATTCTGTCGGAATATCCTGTCTGTGCGTTTACGCCGGACCTGGTTCCATTATTATTATTCTGTTAAGAATAACCTGTCTGTGCGGTCTATCGCATGCATGGTGATTTCTTTTGTTATTCCATTCTTTATTATACTCAGCTGATTAAAACTTTGACTTCTATACTCCATGAAATTAGTGGAATATCCTTGATATTTGCGCTTCATCTAGTATCTATTCATGGAAATATTCTCCTGATCATTCTTGAATTTTACTCCACAAAGCAGTATCATGTTGACAATTTGGACGTTGTTAATTCTTGGATAAATTAATTCTTGAACTTGTTTTATTGAATTCTTATATCGTTGTCATCATCCTCATGTTTATATTCTGTTGAAAGTCATCTGTGGCCTGTAGTGCATAGATGGACTTGGTATGATTATGACCAGGGATTATTCGGTGTAATCATGACCGTAATGTTACAAATGATGTGGTAAAAGTCCTCATTGGCCCGTAGTGCATTGATGGACAGTTGTTGGCATGATCATGACCATTAATGAATATACGAATATCCTTGGCCGTAGTGCAGGGGTGATTCGATGATGTGGATTATTTTATTAAGCTGAGTCCCAGCGATCACAGTGTTGAAAAACTTTTTAAATCATAAAAGATAGTAGAGTTTATTTTCTACTTGACTCTTTTAATGGATTGCTTGTTCCGCTACAGTTAAACTTGATGTCTATTATATTTTATCAGTTTAACATTGTTGAAGGCTAATGATAATTTATTCTGCATTATCTTAGTCATAATATTTCTTACTGGGCTAGTTGAGCTCACCCTTTCTTTCACTGTTCTCTTCAGGAAATGAGAACGTAGCTGGGGCAAGTCGGGAAACGGAGTGATGGTCCGAATGATAGTATTAGTTAGTAGTCCTCACTATTCTATGTAATGGTGTGTTAATAAATGTAATGAGGACTCCTTTTGAGTATGAATACTCTCTAGAAGATAATATTTGTATTCAAACTCACAGTTTATGTTTTGTCGTATTGTACACGATAGTTGTATTAATCAGTTGTATTTGTATTTTGTACTATGTATCTGACGACCCAAGATGGGTGATGTATACCTAATTTTGGGGGCGTCACAGTACATCCCATTAGATTCATATCCTTTTCCGACATACATACCACCCTTAGATAATACAATACAATTAACGTCAAACAAGACTTTTATGCCATGTTTGTTTAAAAGACTAACAGATACAAGGTTTTTCCTAATTTCTGGAACATGAAGAACATCATTAAGAGTAATTGTCTTCCCGGATGACAACTTGAGAACTACCTTGCCTTTGCCCATCACTTTTGCAGTTGATGAATTTCCCATGAATAGTTTTTGGCCATCCTTCATAGGTTCATATGATTTAAATATTGCTTTATTCTTGGCAATATGCTTGGTTGCTCCAGAATCGATCCACCATTCCATGTCATTTCCAACCATGTTAGTCTCCATGATCATAGCAGCAATATCCTCATTGTTTACCATATTTGCTTGGTCATTCTTTTGTTGCCTTTGTTTCAAGTACAAAGTACATTGTTTCTTGAAAATGTCCTGGCTTACCACACTTCCAACAAGTACCTTTCGATTTTTTATTTTCAGAAGTGTTATGCTGACCATCACGCTTTCTTTTATTGTTGCCCCTTGGTTTAAATGCATTTTCTATGACAAGAGCTTTAGCACTTTTATTTTCTATTTCCAATTTATCCAAGTTTCGAGAATTTTCTTCAACTTGGAGAAATTTAATAAGTTCTTGCATAGTCATTGCATCTTTCTTTTGTTTCAATTCCTTTCGACAATCTTTCCATGAATATGGTAACTTTGAAATAATTGTCGATACTTGAAACCCTTCATCAAGGCTATGGCCTTCCGACACAATTTGATTCATGATAATTTGAAGTTCATGTACTTGTAGCATAACAGATTTATTATCTATCATTTGATAATCAAATAATGAACTTATTAGAAATTTTTTATTTCTGGTATCCTCAATTTTGTATTTGTTGTCGAGATCTTCCATAATTCTCTTGCCGTCTTTTCCATGAATTTGGCTTCATATACATCATACAGCGAATTGGATAGGGCATTTAGTATGTACCCTTTACACATGAAGTCATCTTGTACCCATTTTATTTGATTTTTTATTTCTGCCGGTGTCTCATTTTCTTTTTCTTCAATTTTCTCCTCATTTAGCACATGAGAGATTTTTAATGCTGCTAAGCAAAAATACATTTTGCTTTTCCAACGTCTGAAGAATAAACCATCAAACTTTTCAAGTTTGTTAATTTGATTCAAGCTATTTTTTGAATTGTTGTCCTCCATGGTAATATAGTCTTAAGATTGTTGTTTAAATTTTCTTTTGTAGTAAGATATAGAACAACAATATTTCTGTCTGAATCGAATGGTTGACCACTCTTTCCTTAAGACTATATTCGTCCCTTACTTTTGCTACACAAGGTTACTGCGAATTAGTCTCCCAAGATAAGACAGACCCATATTTTACTCTATTCTAGAATTTGTTGTGTAGGAACAAATCTAGTGTCAAACTATAAATGAAAGAAGAAAATTTATAATAAGGAAAATATTCAGAACGATAATTTTCCTAACTTGAGAAGGATTGAATGAATGGAGAAGGATTGAATAATTTTTCTGTGCGTTGAATTTGGTGGATTCCTGATCTATTTATAGGTTTGTCGTATCCCAATTATTGGGATATGACGTATCCTATAAATTGGGTCGTATCCCATTTCTGGAATAGGTCGCATCCTATAAATTGGGTCGTATCCCAATTTATGGGATATGTCGTTCTGTATTTTTGAAACGTATCCCAACTCCAATTTTGGCTTCTGCCAAATATTACGTTGGCTCCAACTTTTAATACCGACCCATTAATATTATAACATATAATATATTTATTATATATTTTAGATAATGAAAATATTCAACAAAATGTCCTTTTAAATCATAATTTTTGCAAGTAATAAATAATAAACAATAAAGTGGCTTATGCCTTGATTTACTATTAATCATTCTAATGTTATCATGATTAGTTTTATTTTAAATTACAATTATTGTGAACAGACGTCTGTCTATTCAAAAATGAGCCTTCAGCAATTTATTTGCGAAAAAGTATGTAAAGTCAAAATTAAAATGGACCACACGGTAATATGTTGTATTTTGTAAAAGATTTTGTTATACATTGCAAAAAATTTCAGCTGAATTATGATTGCGACTTATATACATACATAAAATAAATAGAATTAAAAAAAGATTTTACTTTAATTTATTCTATCTTATCGCATATACTTTTACGTCAGTCGCAATCTAATTGAATAATATTGTATGTTACCACTATTATATTTCTAACAAATTTGTAACATTATTTTCGGTATTTTTTCGATTACTATTATTGTTAAGAGACATCAGACGTCTATAATAATGGAATTATCAAGATCCTCTCCATTACGCTTAGTTTTCAATTTTTTTCAATAAACATTTAGCGACACAGTTATTTGCGACAAATTTATTTTGTCGCTAAATGTAGTATTTGTATCCGTATATGTGTTTAAGTTAGACTTATTGTGTTCGAGTTGGACAAAATTCGAATCAGATCGGATCATTTGCAGCCCTAATTTTTAAGTCTATACAGTGTTCAAAGGAGTGCTGCTACAAATAATCACAAAATTATATCAATATTAAAAAATGACGTACGTAAATGTATGGGATGAAATAAATTCACATATTATTATTCTATTTTATTATTTAAATTTCCATGTTAACCACAATATTTATCATATAAATCATTTTCCTTGTTCATAGTATCTAGTAGTGGAGTTCAATGAATAGATTAATTATGATTAAATGCAAATAGCTATGTTTAGCTTAAGAGGGTAAAGTTGTAAATCCATCTCAAAAATTTTACAAGCTTTTTATCATTACAATTTTTATTCTTGTTTTTTATTTCTTTATTACAAGCTTTTTATCAATACCATTTTATAATTTTTTTTTATTCTTTTAGTCAAAGCTCCCGTTTTCAAGTAGATATTGGATGTTGATAGCTTGCTTTAGGAGGTTTCTGTGTTACTTAATATATACGTAAAGTTGCTTCAATCAGTTGAATGAATGTAGTAGTATATGTATCAGTTGGATGGCTTTCATTAGGCCATTTGGACAGAAGTCCTCCACTCACTCATGTTGACAGTGTGAACCCTTAGAAAAGTCTTTCTTTTTTTTTTTTTGTAAAAACATAAAATAAAATAAGTACTTAGTTGACTCAAATGCTAACAATTTAAGCATGAACAAATTAAATTAGGCAGTACCTGCTTTTGTCTCAAATCCATTTCTTTGTGATAAAAAAGAGGCCAAAATCCCAGTGGAAAACAGCTGAAACTTATGGCTGAATACATTGTTTCTTTTGTTTTAGAAAAAATTGCAGGCTGCCTCATTGATGAAGCTGAATCTTTTAAAGGAGTAGGCGTTCATGTTGAATGGATGGAAGCAGAATTAAGGCGAATGCAGTGCTTTCTTAAAGATGCAGAAATGAAACAAGATGGAGATGAAAGAGTTAAGAATTGGGTAGCTGATATCAGAAACATTGCATATGATACAGATGATCTGGTTGACTTTTTCATCCTCAAAGTGGCACAAAACAGGTCAGGATTTGTGTTTTTCTTGAAGAAGTATAGTTTCTTGAATGAACTGATTTTTCGTAGAAAGGTCAACAAGCATATCCATAGGATTAAGCTAAGAATTCATGAAGTTAAGGCTAGCAGATCAAGTTATGGAATTGAAAATTTGGGTAGCACAAGTTTTGCTAGTAACCGGCTTCAAGAAAAGAGGAGATCATCGCCTTTTGGTAGGGAAGAGGATGTTGTTGGTCTGGAGGAAGATATTGAGAGTTTGGAGTCTCGGTTGGTGCAAGGAGCAAGTAGACGTGCTGTGATTTCAATCATCGGTATGGCAGGTTTAGGCAAGACTACTCTTGCCAAGAAAGTGTATCTTAGTTGTGATGTCAAGAAGCATTTTGAATGTTGTGCTTGGGTTTATGTGTCCCAAGAGTATAGAGCAAGAGATACTTTACTTGAATTGGGGAAGAAGGTAATGGGGTTTGCAAAAGAGGAGTTGGAAAAAATGAGTAATGAGGATTTAGTGGAGAATTTGGCAATGTTCTTGGGCGATAAGAGGTATTTGATTGTTCTTGATGATATTTGGAAATATGAAGTTTGGAATGATTTGAGACCGGCTTTCCCAGAGACGAGCAATGGAAGCAGAATAATTCTAACAAGTCGGTTCAAAGATGTTGCATTGTATGCTGATTTTAAAAGTCCTCCACATGAACTAACTCTGCTTGATGATGAGCACAGTTGGGAACTTTTTTGCAAGAAAGTATGCTTGGAATGGAACTCGAATGCAAGATTAGCTCCATGGTGTGAAGAGCTTGGGAAACAAATGGTGGAAAGATGTGGGGGTTTGCCTCTTGCTATCGTAGTATTGGGAGGCCTTTTATCAAGAAAAGAAGCATCTTTCAATGAGTGGCTAAAGGTTTTGCAGAGTGTCCATTGGCAGCTGAGACAAGAGCCAACACTATGTGAAGAAATACTAGCATTAAGCTATTCAGATTTGCCTTATTATCTGAAATCATGTTTTCTTTATCTTGGTCTTTTCCCAGAAGACTTTGAAATCTCGGCCAGAAGATTGATATTGTTATGGATTGCTGAGGGGTTTGTGCAGCCGCGAGGTCAAGAACAGCCTGAAGATGTTGCAGAAGACTACTTGGAAGAGCTCGTCGGAAGGAGCATGGTTCAGGTAGCCAAAAGGGAGTCTAATGGAAGGATAAAAGCATGTCGAGTGCATGATCTTCTTAGAGAACTCTCCGTATCAAAAGCCAAGGAAGATCAATTTTTCGATATCATTTATGGTGGTGATAAATTTAGTACTCTAACAAGAGCTCGTCGTCTTGCTATACATTTTGGGGTACCTCTATTCACAAAGAATGCCACAAAATTCCGCTCTCTTTTGTGCTTTGACCTCAATGTATCTGTATTTCAAGAATTCAAGAAGTTTAAACTTTTACGCGTTCTTGATTTGGAGGGGGTTCAAATAACTCAGCTTGATTCTGCTGTTGGAGACCTCATCCACTTAAGATACTTGGGTTTAAGAAGATCTTGGTTAAAGAAGCTTCCATCATCCGTGTGCTATCTTACAAATTTGCAAACTCTTGACTTGAGATCAACATTGATAAATCCCATCCCCATTGCAATATGGAAGCTGCAAAAGTTGAGACACCTTTATTTCAGTGAGTTCAAGGAGATGGTGATTAATCCACCCAAAAATCCAACTCTAGCTAATTTGCAAACATTACGAGGATTATACATTGGCCCAACGAGTTCTGTAGAGCATGGCTTGGACAACTTAATCAACCTTCGAGAGTTGGGGCTGCATGGAAATCTACATTTCCAACAAGAGGCCTTAGCCAAGTGGCTTTATAAGAGCAAGAACCTTGAACGATTAAAGATTCAAGCAAGAACTTATTTCTACAATATCACAAACACTGCCATTCCCAAATTGATGACTTTTTCGAGTCACATTCGTCTCCATAAGCTGCATTTGGGAGGATTCATAAGCAAGCTCTTAGAAATTGAAGATTTCCCACCAAACCTCACTGAGCTATCCTTAGAAGGCTCGTTCTTGATGGAAGATCCTATGCCAAAGTTGGAGAAGTTGCCAAGCCTAAGAGTGTTAAAATTGAAGGCATCTTCGTTCGTGGGGAAACAACTAGTTTGCTCAAGTGGAGGATTTCCTCAACTTCAAATTCTAAAGCTTTGTTTTCTTTCTTTTGACACATGGAGAATTGAAGATGGAGCTCTAAGCAATCTTAGACAGCTTGAGATTGTTGAATGCAAGCGAATGAAGATTGTTCCAAGAGGGTTGAAGCCGGTTACTACTCTTTGTGACTTGAAGTTGGGATATTTGCCTTGTGATATGGAGTTGAAAGTGCAGGAGCGCAAGGGGGAGAATTGGTATCGAATTCAACAAGTACTTCCGATTTAAGGAATTTTCATTTGGTGGACTAAACAGCCTCACTCACTTGGGACAGGTGATTTCCTGTTTCTTTGAGTTTACATGAAAAACTTCTTAAATTTGCCTTTTGTTCTTGAGCTAGTGACATGTTTCATAGTTTTTCATTTTTTGCTAAATACTCCCTCCGTCCCAAATTAATTGCTCAGTTTTGACTTTTTTAAGTCAAATTGACTATTTTTAAAATTAATAATTAAGCATATATAAATATATTTCTAAAATTATAAAAATTAGGATTAGTAATAAATTGTATATACTTTCTTTTGGTTATAATCTCTTCACTTATATTTTAGCAAAAATAGTAAAAAAATTAGTTTTAAAAATAGTCAATTTGACTTTAAAAAGTCAAAATTGAGCAATTAATTTGGGACGGAGGGAGTATCATATTTTTTCTCTCATATGTACCATTTTGATAGATAAGGAAAAATAATGTAAAGCATGCTGAAAATAAATCAAGTTTTGAGTCTAAACGTGTATTCTCTTGCTCAAACTCGGCTCATTTATCAAAGTAAATATTCTGTAAATTTTGTATATAAAAACAAGAAAACACTCTTCAAATTATCTAACATTGTAGGGAAATTAGTGGAACTTGTGGCTCGTATGAGAGGTACGGAGAAATTCTTTTACAAAAGGCCAGTGCTGAGCGAAGCGACAGAACGGAGCGAGCAATTTTAGTTGTTTGGGTTGGACCGAAGGTTTTTTTTTTTTTTTTGGCGGGGTGTGTGGGGGGCGGTACGATGTTACAAGGTATTATGTGTATTCAGGTTATAATGCGAATTAGGATTGAAATAGAAGTAACGGTTATATATATCCTCTATTGTAAAAATCCTAAGTACTCAGATAAATAAAACACCCCTCTCCGCTCCCGTGGATGTACCCGAGTTTGGGGAACCACATAAATTTTTGAGTTGATTCTTTACTGTTGTGTGCGTGTATGTGATCCAATTTTGATAGAAATGTTTTCGTAATAGAAATTACTTATCTCCCGTAACGATACTGAATTTTGTGATGGGAAAATTGGTGTTTTTTTCTACATGCTTATTTGTTGATGATTCTCAGAGCTATGCAGCAAATTGTTGGCAGGTCAGTTTTTAATCTGATTTATGCATATTAATTTAAACAAATCATTGAGTAAACATGCTTGCCATTGTCATAAGATCAGTTGCTCATAACAACTCTGTTTAAATTGTATCTAGCTAAATGAGGGAAGAAAAAAAGACTCTGATCGAAATTTTCTCATGTTCAAGTTGCAGGGTGTCATTAAACAGAGAGTTCTACAAGCTAAATTTATACAACCATGACAATTATTATACTTGGTAGTTAGTTATATACAACTATTCTATCCCAAGAAACTTGATTCATTCACATTGATTGGTGTATGTGAAAATGTATATGTTCTCACAATGGTTTGTGTGTTTTGAAAAGAGTATTTCAACCCTTTTGCCCTGGAGACAAGAACTGTGAATCTGGAACCATTTGATGAAACTGCTTATGCAAGAAGACAAGCAGTTCGAGTGATTTTTAGTTTAATTTATGTATTTTGCAGTAATACATAACAACACTAGGATATGGACTAACAAACTAGAGCTCACAACTCAAAACACTAGCGGGGTTCAATAAAAACTGAATGAATCTGAATCGGAATTTGAATGAGCTGAATTTGAATTTAAATGGAAAAAAATTGTTTGATAATTAACATGTCTGAAATATTTGAATGACAGAATTTTATTATTTTACCCCTCTGAAAAAATTCAAAGCTGTTGTAAATTTATTTAATATTACTTAATATAGTAATTAATATTTTTTTTTAATTTTTTAGTTTTTTTTACTTTATTCAGCTGTTCATTCAGTCAAAAAAATTTGACTTAGCCATTCAGCTCAATCATCTGACTGATTCAGTCATTCATACGAATTTTTTATTAAACAAACGGACTTAATAGCTGATCGATTCAATCATTCAAATTTATTAAGTAGCCCTATCATACATATGGACGTTCACTACAAAACAAACAAATAAAAAAGTGATTCTAGATACTCGTAAGAGACCCACCTCAGATTTTGTTTCATCTTTTAAAACTGGAATCAATTCAATTACTTATGGCATTGGTTTTAATGGTCCATATAAATGCGCAACAGTAAGGCCCTGTTCGGAAATAACTTATAAGTTGATCAAACAAACTTATAAGGTGTTTTTTACTGTTAAGATGTTTGACTATTACTTATTTTTTGACTTATAAGTTGAGTTTTAATTTTAAAAGAAATATGTAACTATTTGCGACTTATTTAAAAATGACTTATAAGTCATTTTAGAATAAGTTAGTTAATTTGACCAAATGTAATGTCTGTTTTGTCCCTTTTCTATTTTGTTTCTCTTTTTATTAATGTCTTTTTTAGTAATATTTATATTTATTTTAACTTATAAGTCATTATGAGTCGAACACTTTCATAAATTATTTTAACTTATTTTGTGACTTATGAGCCGAACAGGTTGGCATCTATATTTTTTTTAATGATCGTTGTTTTGAGATTTGGGCATTTGGACTTATCTATAGAAACAAAGTGTGCATCTAAGTAAGAGTTACAAGTGTATATCACTTGAATAAGACGATCCATTTGTTTTTGAAATTATGATCTTCTCCATTTTAAATAAAATGAAGACACTGTATTTTAAGGTCTAAATTTAAAATGGATTAGAATGTAATATTATAATAATAAAGAAAAGAAAAATAATAATAAAAAATATACAAAGGAATGGAGAATGACATTAACGCTTTGTTTCTGAGTTTAAAATGGACAGAAAAGAAAAGAAATAGACGGAAAATTTAAGTTTTCTTTCCAATTTTTATGTTTCTGAGTTTTTTAATAAACAGAAAAGAAAAGAAATGGATAGAAAACTTGGTCACTTTTCCTGCCAAAGTTTTCCGTCTAAAATTGGCCTGATTTGGAAGGAAAAGAAATTAGTATAAGTAATATTTTTATAATTCCCATATTATCCTCAATTTTTAATATAATAAATTTTAAATTACAATTCATGTCCTCAATTTTAAATTTTCTATTCTTTTCTTTTAAAAACTCAGAAACAACACAAAAGAAAATTTCAAATTTTCTATTCTTTTCTATTTTAATTTAAATTTTTTATTCTTTTTTTTTTCTATTCAAAACTCAGAAACACAACGTAAACAAAGACTTCTGTTCAGAGCCTTTAGGAACTAACGTCAACTTCATTAAAGCTAGTCTCATGGCTTTACCTCTCATCCCCATCTAGATATATTTGTGTGGCTTAACTAGATTCTCAAGTTTCCATATTGGTCCATTGGATATATAATTAACAAATGAGAGAAAATTGGCCATTAATTTCTCATCACATATTCCTCCTCTTCCACCTCATCAACACCACCCCATCCCTCCCGTTCTCTCTCTCCATATTCACTGCCCAACTGAGCGGTGGCCAAAGGCCAAAGAAATGACCTTGAGAGCTTCAGCCACCGCCAGACCACCCATTTACCCGATTCCCTCCTCCATTTCACCACCACCCAGACCCTTTTCTCTCTCCAAAATCCCACCTAAACCCCAATCAAAACCCATTTCTCTTTCCCTCCCAACATCAGCCACTCTTTCTCTCATTTCCTTCTTCATATCTTCCCAAAATGCCAAGGCTCTCAGCCTCCCCAAAGAACAAATTGTCTCATCTATTACCCAAGTGAGAAATTAAATTTGTCTCACTAAAAACACCCATTTTTTGGATTTTGATTAGTACCCATTTGTCTAAATTGAATTTTGATAAGTACCTATTTGTCTAAATTGATTGTCCTTTCTGATTTTGTAGGTGGAAGAGACAATTGATCAAGTTCAACAAGTTGGTTCGAGTGTTTTTGATGTTGCAGGGAAAGCTATTGGAGCTGTGATTGATGCCGTGAAGCCGGGTGTGGATGTGGCATTGCCTATTTTGCAGAAAGCTGGAGGTGAGGCAGTGAAGATTGCTTCTCCGGTAGTCTCGGATGCCTCGAAGAAAGCCCAAGAAGCAATTATGCAGAGCACTGGTTTTGACATGGAAACTGCTGTTAAGGTTTATTTATAAATCTCAAATCTGCAGTGTAAAGTTTGATGTTTTTTCACTTAGGGGTGATAAGTTTACTAATTCAGTAGTCTGAGAAAATGGTTTCTTTTCTTCTTCTTCTTCTTCTTCTTCTTCTTCTTCTTCTCTTTTCTCTCTCTTTAAGAATTTAAATTTAAGACTCCCATTCGTTATTTAATATATTGAATTTTTTATGTAGAAGTGTTTCCTATGGTAACACTAGTATGGGTTAAAAATGTTCAAAAAGTTGAATAAAATGCATTTCATGTCCTTTAATTGTATAAAATGTAAGCAGTCTAAAATGGTTAAAATGAAAGTGCTATGCTTCTTTTCTTTTCTGATGGAATATGGTTTAGTGTTAGGATCACTGGCAGGTGAAATGTAGTTTAACTGGTTGCTACTAGTAAGTAATAATTATATGTCCTTGTACAAATTAGTGTATTGATTAGCAATGGTGTATTCTGGAGTATTTAGTCAACTCGTATAATTTTAAATCAAACATGGTGGTAGGAATGAGCAGCCCTTGATAGAGCCAAATGTCAAAATAAGCTCCACATCTACATGTCCCAAACTTTTGGGACAAGGAACTTTGAGACGAGTTGAGTAGAAAACACTAAATGGCTTGAAACAAATTAATTTGTTTCTTATTTATTATTCGAATTAATGAAAATTTGAAATTTAATTAACCAGCCATACGGCATGTTTATAGCATTGTAGAAGATGAGGAGTTGTGATTCTGATGAGCGTGTATTCTGGCTGCACTCTGCAGGCAAGACTGCATATCATATGTATTTTTATTTTGTTTTATTTAGAGAAAATTGGCATAATGTCGTAGCTAGATAATTTCTGTACGGGTTTAGAGATTGTGCAGGGAAGAATGCAGATTTTAACTCAGAGGTCTAAGCTAAATCATTTTTAAGGAACCTAAGCCTTGCTGCTGGTAAGTTACTATATCAGGATGGAAAGGAGTCCCATAATTTTCAGGAGGAGCTGTCTCAAGAGTTTGTGTAGGATAAAGTTTGATATTTCTAGAGCCAGCTAGAGATATAGATATTGCAGGAACTGGGAGTTTATCATTAGACAGCATTTGTTTGGTACTGTCAAGGCCTTCGAGTTTGATCTCAATTTACCAAGAAAATAGCACGGTAAATCTATGCGGACAGTTGCAAACTAATTGTGATATTAGAAAACCATACAAATAAATATATGATTTGTCAACTAATTAGAGTTTCAACCTGTGGCATTTGGCAAATATTACATTGGTGGATGTTGGCCTTTGAGCGCTCTGATTGCCTATCAAAATTACTATTTTTCAACTTGATTTGATGAAAATATCAATTTCTAATTTGCAGACAGTTGCTGATGCAGCAAAACAAACCACAAAGGTGATTGAAGTTGCCAAGCCTTTAGCATCATCAACTGCTGAAACCATCACTTCTGTCGACCCTGTCGTAATTGTAGGGACTGGCGGTGCATTATTCCTTGCATATCTCCTACTTCCTCCTGTCTGGTCTATCATTTCTTTTAACTTTCGTGGGTTTAAAGGTGAGTTGGTACCTCTCCCATTGTTTCTGTTGATAAAAAGTTGCTTCAATTTTGTAGTAACAGAGAACAAATAGAACATATATACTAAAAACACAGCATTTAACATGTCAAGAGACCAAGATCAAGTGACAAGAAGATTACAATAATGATATGTCCACTCTCCAAACTCAACCGAAGTGCTTTGGTTGAAGTCTATTTTTCTCTCACAATATTTGAATCATCTCCGAAATCCCAAAACTAATCTTCATACGTATATAGATGGAGACCAAAATTCGTAGCAATGCCTATAAATATTTGGTTGGATTGATTATAAATGTTGGACGTATGCTATTGGCATTGTTTAATATCTCCGATGAAGGGACAATTAATCAGAATTTTGAAGAATCCACAGCACGCTCAGTTTTAAACACAGATTATATGGGTAGAGTTTTATTCATCGTAGTAAAAATTATATGTATTAGACTAGAGATGGCAAAAAATAGGTTTGGGTTGGTTTTGGGTTACATAAAATAGTTATGGGTCAGTTAAGTAACCAAAAACCATATTATCTATATTTAATATGGGTTATGTGGTTTGGATTTAAATGATTATAGGTAGAATCCAAGTCGACGTATTTTTCAAATTATAGTTTCATACTTTTTTATTAACCCAACAAACTGATAAATCAAAATTATTATGTTAATTAAAATGCTGGGTATATTCACGTTTAACTGTTCACGGGGGCGACCTTTCTTTCCAACAAACACTGTTAGTTAATAATTAAGAACATCAATTCCATCCCTCTCCTTAGTTTATCTTTCTTTATTTTCTCTTAATTTCTTTGTATATATAATAATGTCTACTCTATTTCCTTGCTTGCTTCCTCCATCACTTTTCTCTCTTTAATTTCCTTGCTTTGAGAGCTATTTGGAAAAAAAAGTATAGACTAATATGGGTCAAAACTAGTTAAAATAGTTTCAACCCATATTTGTAATTAATAATATGGGTCCAAAACTGAACCAATCCATAATCTAAAAATTAGTTTACCAATCCAATAGATCCAAGTGGTTTTGGTTAAGTATATGGTTGTCAACCTAAATTGCCAGGTCTATATTAGTATAAGTAAAGTTTGCTAAATCATAATAATAATTTTTATATATTAATCTGTTATGTTACTTTGTAGGTGGGCTCACTCCTGCTCAAACTCTTGATCTCATATCTACAAAGAATTACATATTGATTGATATTAGATCAGAGAAGGATAAGGACAAGGCTGGAATTCCTCGCCTTCCCTCAAGTGCTAAGAACAAAATGATCTCAATCCCGTGAGTGAACATAATTCTTCAACAGCATATTTTGCCTAGCTTGGCTCCTTACGAATTCATAAAGCTACATTATTACAGAATATACATGCAATTACGTTAAGATCTGACTGCACTAATAATTGCTTCATTGCCATTACATGATATTCCCAAACTACAGGCAAGTATGGGATATAGCATCATTTTAAACATAGTTCATATTCGGACCATTTGGATAGTCAACATAAAAAGTAAAAAAGAACAATAAAAAATTAACTTCCATAGACGTAAAAAAACAATACTACAGTTCCACAATTTAAGATGGATTAAGAAGGGGTGGCATAAAATTTGACCCTAATGCATGGGAAACAGTTTCTTTCTGTATTTTTCTCTTCTTTCGTGTCTATACGGCCGTTTTATTTTATTTTTTTTACCTCAAATGTCCAGTTTGGAAGAATTACCCAGCAAGCTAAAAGGCCTTGTCAGAGATACAAAGAAGGTAGAAGCTGAACTAGCGGCTCTGAAGATTTCGTATCTCAAGAAAATCAGTAAAGGTTCCAACATTGTGATACTGGACTCGTGAGTTCTTTCCTCCGTTATGCTTGCATATTGTTGTAAATGCAAGAATTTATCCGAAGTCTCTAAATATCATCTCCTGGCCTTTTTCTATATTTTTCTTTATTATTGTAACACGAATTGTATGTTTACTTTTCAATGTCCAGCTACTCAGATTCAGCCAAGATAGTTGCAAGAGTACTGACAAGTCTTGGCTTTAAGAACTCCTGGATAGTGGCTGATGGTTTCTCCGGAAGCAAAGGCTGGTTACAAAGTCGGCTAGGGACAGATTCGTACAATTTATCTTTTGCTGAGGTTTTGTCACCATCTCGGATCAGACCTGCAAGAAGATTTGGTACAACCACTTCCAGAAAATTACTCCCAGACTAACATTTTTCCATTGTTTTTGTTAAGAAAGGTCTGAGGTACATTCTTTATCTAGATTAGAGTCCCACTATGTATGTATGTGATCAGTGATTATGTTATGTAATTTGATAGCATGATATTAAAATGATCACTATTCTCTCTATTTTTACCTAGTTTGTTAATTTTAAATTTTGGCCTGAAGTTACTTTATTTTTATTATTTTAATTGGTAGATCCTTGACACCATTTTTGATAGATCATAATTTCTGGGTTGTAAATTGTATAGTTTCCCATAGTTAAGGATATGGATAGTTAGTAACAATTTCAACAGAACCACCTTTTACTACCAAATTGGCTTCATCAACCCTATGCGCACATGCATAATAGCAAAAGCCAAAGACCCCTTTAATTAAAGGTGGTTTATACATATTTTATGATCTTATAATGCTACATTTAGATCGGTGGAATAGGAGGGAGAATGGAATAATCATTCTAATGGAATGAAAAAATTGAGTCATAGTGTTACAATTTCGTCGATCCCATGAGACAATTAATAGACACTTCAACAATGTACTCAATGCTGTAATAAGATTGGAAGGTCAATTTTTTAAGAAATTGGAACCTATACGTGAAAACTCTACTGACGATAAGTGGAAATATTTCAAGGTATTACTTTAACTTAGATATTTATTATCTTGCTAAAACAAACTTTTTATAAATTACATATTTATCATTAAGTTAAGTATTTCTTACTAGGGTTGTCTAGGGGCTTTGGATGGAACATACATAAAGGTTTATGTCCCTGAAGAAGATAAACTTAGGTATCGAAATCGAAAAAATGAGATTACAACTAATGTGTTAGGTGTTAACTCTCCGGAGATGCAATTTATCTACATCTTACCTGATTGGGAAGGGTTCGCGGCAGATGGTAGTGTACTTTATTATGCAATGCACCGTAATCATGGTTTAAAAGTAAATCGAGGTAAGAAATAATAAATATCTTAATATAATATAATATTTATAGACATACACACACTAACAAACACACAACTCCATGTGTGTGTATATATATATAGGGATTTCATCCACAGCAATGCACCTTAATCATGGTTTAAAAGTAAATCGAGGTAAGAAATAATAAATATCTTAATATAATATAATATTTATAGACATACACACTCTAACAAACACACAACCCCATGTGTGTGTAAGTGTGTGTGTGTGTGTGTGTGTATATATATATATATATATATATATATAGGGATTCCATCCACATCAATGCACCGTAATCATGGTTTAAAAGTAAATCGAGGTAAGAAATAATAAATATCTTAATATAATATAATATTTATAGACATACACACTAACAAACACACAACCCCATGTGTGTGTAAGTGTGTGTGTGTGTGTGTGTATATATATATATATATATATATATATATATATATATATATATATATATAGGGATTCCATCCACAGCAACCGGTTGTTGGGAGCAACCCATTTTTGGCCAGCCGCTACAGGTTGTAGCGGCTTATAAAAAAATAAATAAATTTGCATAAGGGTCGGTACAGGCTGTAGAGGCTGGCCAAAAATAGGTTGCTCCCAACAACCGGTTGCTGTGGATGGAATCCCATATATATATATATACAATTAACTGTAACATCCTTTTTATTTGGTTAAGGTAATTACTACCTCGTAGATGTTGGATATACCAATGGAGAGGGGTTTCTTGCACCATTTAGAGGTCAAAGATATCATTTAAATGATTGGTTAGATGGACATCGACCTACGATTGCCAAAAAATTGTTTAACATGAAGCACTCCTCGGCTAGAAATGCCATAGAGCGTTGTTTTGGCCTTCTGAAGAAAAGACGGGGAATTCTTAAAAGTCCTTCATTTTATCCTATTCCAACACAAAATAAAATAATTGTTGCTTGTTGCCTAATGCACAACTTTATAAAGCAAGAAATGACTATTGATCCGTTCGAAGATGAGGAGATAGAAGTCAATCATGAGGAAACTAGAGTTGATGAAGACTACATATCAATACAGTTGAGACATCCCATGTGTGGACAAACTTTAGAGAAAATATTGCCGTTGAGATGTTTAATGTGTGGTGTGTTGACCATAATTTATAGTTTAAAATTGTATTATTTATTAAAAGTAGTACCTTTCAATGCTTATTGTATCTATGATGGGATTTTGTATGATACTTGTGTTTTGAAATTGAGGTGTGATGGAATCTATTGCTTTTTTGTATATTTGGTCAGACTTCAATTTATGATGAATTCTCAAGTAAATGATGAAGCAATACGGGTAGGCAAGAGTAAGCGCAAATGGGTTGAACATGAGTATGACAAGCTTGTGGAATGTATGCTAGACATTAATCTTTGGCCGATTCAAATCCTAAATTATGTAATCTTTGGTTGATTCTAATCGTAAATTATTTTTATATGATTAACTAGTGATACAGACAAGTGGCACGACATGTTGTGCAAACCATATCTAACCACTAACCTGATATTTACATCATCAAGTCTATTTTTACTGTGTACTTGCAGTTCATTTATTGAAATTCTATGACCCAACCCTGTGACGCCTCCAAATCCGGGTTATTTTTAACTCGGATTTGGTGTTCACGATACTAACATAACTATTCATACTATCATAAACATGTCTTATATTACATAAATATCTTACTTAAATCCCAAGTTCTATAGACCTTTACATAACTCAAATACCAAATAATATTACAAAATATAGTACTAACAGTATTTATTACATCAACTACTTAAGTTCATATAAGTACAGACGCTTAATAAACATTTATTCTGCAACTTTGCCTTTTCCTTCATCTTTCCCGGACGTACCAGCGCCCTCAGTTTTAACTGAAAACATTATATTCAATGCAAGGGTGAGCAAAAGCTTGCTCAACAAGGAAATAAACAGTTTGAATATAATGGAACATGAATATTTATAATAAAGAGGATATAAATCGATAGATATTGAACAAGACAGTTCTTTAAAGTTTTGAGTCTGAAAATCAGGCTTTAGCATGCTGTAAGGTCAAATAACCAGTGAACTCTGTATTAGAATTGACAGTACTAACACTGCAATCCATGGATACAAACAGTTATTAAAGTTGTTTTATATCCTAGACTTGTACTTTAGGGGATCAACCTAAGTACCTTATATTGTGCACAACATAACAGTCTAATGACATTTTACATGTCCTTCGGAATCATATGTCTGGTACAATATGCCCTTATAAAAGGGTTGTTCGTTCACAACATTATATAAGATTCCGCACCACAACAAAATGGTTAAAAAAACATTCAATGAGATTTTCATGAATAATATATCTCAACAGTTGTCTAGCCGAAATAATGGCATTGTCATTCTTTCAATATTATCAAAATAACTGAATTTGAAGCATTAAGGTACAAATAAGTTGAATAACTTGAAAAGACGGCTTTTGAGTTAAATACTGCAATATAAACTTATTTAAGAGAGAAAAGTTCAATATACTTGATGACATCCTAACTATTCTCTTGAAGCTGATCATTGGAATAAAAATGTTATTTAACCTTGTATTATTCATAAATAATGAGAGACAATTCAGAATTTAGAGAACCTGTCCATATATGAATAATTCTAGAATACTTGCTCAAGTAAGAGTTAGAAACTTGCTTAGTTTGTGGACTATTGATAAGATTCAGCTTAATGTGTTCTCATAGAGCCTACACAAATTTATTTGCATTTACAAGCAAATTAGCCAAATAGTCAAACCTCACGGGGCCAAGCCAAGCTTGGCTGCCGGCGTAAAAAGATTATAGAGGGTATTGTTTAATACAAGTGTTAAAAATATATTGACTTTAACGCACTAGTTGATATAATTGAGTCTATAAGATACCCAAGTGTAATAAGAATGAACTAGAAAACTCCAAAATCAAGCTAGAATGTATGGACATATACCATTGAAGTTAGTAAGCCAAATTAAGGAAAATAAATCCTTAGAAGTCTGTTTTAACATTATAGGAGAAAAAAAAAACAAGAATGGTGGATGTAATAGTATGTTGAGGTAATATTTAAATCATGAAAAGACTAAAAGCTAACTTTATACAAGGAAATGGGGATTAAGAGCTGCTGTAGTAGTGCTAATCAAAAGAGCTACTATAGCAGCAGCAGGTAAGTCCCAGCCAACTGTTAATGCAGTGTAGGGGCTTGATAAACTCAGTTGGAGCTGACCCCAACCAAAGCAGTAATAAACTGATTAAATCCCACAAAGCCAAGCATAAATGGCTGTTAGCATAAATGAAAATTAAGGAGCTGTTAGTGTATTAAAGAGAACTGCTAAACACACTTAATCAAATAAGGGAAAACAAAAGAATAATAAGCAAAACTAAGAAACAGGGGCTGCTGCCTATGGGCAGCAGCAGTTGACAGTAACACACTGCTATAGCAGTTTTCGGGAGTGTCCTAGTAACTCTAGAATTTAAAGTGGATAGTTAGCCACTGCTATAGCAGTTTCGGCCAGTGTATAGCTTTAGGCAGTGGCAAAAAGTTGCTATGGCTATGATAAAGTCTTTTTGAAATTCAAGGCTTGGTTAATAGTTAACTATAACTATAACTATAGGTTTATAAATTCCCAAATAAGCAATTATAGAGTATTTATTACAAACTCATCGTCTAATATAATTAGATGACTGATAAAAAAAATGACTTTGGCAAAGAACATAACATGCATCTTGAGTTAGGAGCTGCTATGTTGTAATTGGGGTTGTGAGGCCAAGTATGACCACACCAAGCTTGGCTAAACCCCATGGGGCCAAGCAAAGCTTGGCTGCAGCATTGTGGAGTGATGATGGGTTGCTAAGCCAAGCTAAACTATGCTAGGGAGTTGTTAATGCAACAATGATCGAGGGTTGCTTCAGTTCATTTGTTTTTGTCTATGATTTATTGATGGTTATTGAATGATGATATATTGGGATTTTGTCAAGGATTTATTGACGGGATGCATTACTAGTTGAGTATACATTTTATGAAGACGTTGTTGGTTGTTGAATGAAGTTATCCGATATATTATTGGATTTATCATGACTTTATATTATTGAGTGGGGTGCTATATTAGTTGATTTAGTTTTGTTGGTTGTATTTTATTTTACACTATTTATCTTTTGTTTTCATAAATTAAAATAAAGTTAACTAGAGAAATAAAAAAATTATAAGTAAGAAAAAAAAATTATAAGAAAACTTATAAGTAGAAAAAAGGAAGAAAGATAGAATTGTAAAAAAAAAATCTACAAAAATATGAGTCAAATTTTAAATAAAAATTGAATTCAAGTTAAATTTAAACATTTGGGGGGTATTTAGGTCACTTTCTAATTATTTATTTTATTCTTGGATGTATTCCTAACATGTACATGGAATATAAAAAAATTATTTCATTCCTTTCCCAAGTTCCATTCCCTCCATTATTCCATTCCTTCAATCTAAACATAACATAAGATAAGAGTGCAAAAGACATGGATTGAATTCTTGTAATATAGCAAACCCGATTTAAAAATGAATGAGCAAACCATATTTAGGGACAAATTTTGGTACCTGGGTCTGAGCTTGATCCGCTGGAGCATTCAGCATTGACGATGATGCGCTTTATCGCAGCCACTTGATGATTGTAAGCTCTCGCTGTTTCCAGAATCCATGTGGTCGTCTGTGTTTTTTAGAGAGAAGATGAAAAAGAAACGAATAATAATAAAGGTAAGGGGAAAATCTTTAATATAATTTGCTTAGTAATTTAATAATAATAAAGGTAAGGGGAAAATCATAATAAAGGTTTGAAACATGCTATTTCACAAATTAAGGATGTAGACAACTGAAAGAGCTTTCCGGTTGATCAAAAATTAAGCAATTTTGAAAAATATGAAATATTTACTAATTTTACTATATATTTGATCAATTTTCGTTACTAGAAAAATCATATTTATAAACCAACGAATATACCATGTTTCGTTACTAGAAAAATCATATATAAACATAATCAGCAGAAACACAATCAATACTAACCAGTAATTATATATTTTCCCTTGTCTACAAGATTCAGCTCTTCTTTCATGTCCGCCAATAATTCTGCAATTGAAGGGTTCGAATGTTACCGATACATAATACAAAATTGAAATAATATACTTATCAAATATACGGCCCTAAAAAACCTACAATCCATAGAAAATATATAGATAAAAAAAAAGAGACAAATCTGGTGTGGAACTCCAAAACCTAGCTAGCCTCCTCGCATTTTATTATGAATTTGGGGTTTTAAATGAATTTGATCAAACACGTCATCATTGTATTGTAATGCAATGCTTGTAAATGATCCGTCAATGTAATAATATGATGCTATTCATTTTTGGTGACAATAATTAATTATAAACCAAAGAGTAACTATATAATAATGACGTACGTACGTACCTTGCTGTGTGTTCCTGTTCATTTGATGTAGGTAGCTATTGATGTCATGTCCCTAGTAGACCCATAACAAGTACCGAGGCTTGGATTTGTAAACCATACATTTATCTCATACTAGTATGTGCTTATTTGCCGAGGAGTGAAACTCAGCAGCTGGGGACATATCGTTATATAAACATACCTTAATGATGGCATTTTAAAACAACAGTTTGCACTGGGACAGAAACTTTTGAGGTTTGGTAAATCCTCAAGTTCAATTTTCAACAATTTAGGGAATGAAATCTCTGAACTAATTCTTCATCATCGGTAACAATTTCTTCAACTGACCCACATGATCTTACTTCTAATCCTACGAGTTACTTCTTGGAGAGCTTTAGCAACGGAGCATGTGAAAATAGTCGACAGCCCACACGAATTAACTTCTACCTCCCGTAATCTTCCAAAGCTAATAGTTCCATAAGGATTATTTTTTCCCAGAAGGCTAAATAAGTCCCCCTCGTGAAAGTAACAGTTGCTCACAACCAAAGATTGTAAATCTCTTGATGCGAGTAACCAGTTTGGTGGAATGATCAGTTGAGGTGATGGCCTTTCACTCCCTACAATATTGACGCTACTTAATTTGGAAATTAATTTTGAATCATCTCCGCCAAGATATATCTGTTCCAAATTAATTTTCAGACCATTTAACACCAAAATCTCCAAGCTTGGGAATGCAACCTGCAAAATCAATCCAATTCACAACACGGTACCCCTCTAAATTATAACCGTAATAAAACTCGCAACACATCATCTAATTTTTAATTAAGTAATAATTAGTACCCTGCATGTATTACACTACCCTATTCTAATTTAATACACGTACGTTTGGGTAATGATGTAATTATGAGGAATTTATAACTAAATATTTATTTTAATTTCACTACAATTTTGAATGGAAGAAATGTAATGTGATTTATACTCCTTGTAGGGCAAAGAAGTTTGCTGATTTTTTTTTTGTTTTGGTTTTTTATGAGTATTATTATTTGTGTTTTTAATATAAAAAATTATGCATGTGTGATATTTTTTATTTTAAGATATTGTTAACGCCAAGATCTTCTCCCACGTCCCAATCACGTAAGACGCTCTGATCATACACAGTTCAACAAGTCAACACCAAAAGCTTGACGGCCTGACCGTCGGGGGATAGCTCCGGCGTGAGAGTCAGTACAGGCGATCACAAGGTTAATAATGGAGAAAAATATTGACTAGTGTCTGAGTGTGTGTGAAAATAATAATAATGTGTGTAGTGTTTTGTTTCCTCTTTTCCTTTTGTGATCCTTGCCTCATACGTTCCCAAGACCCGATTTACTGTGCCACCCACTATCTCCTGACATATCCTCTCACCCCCGGTCATCTCAGCCGAAAGTATGTAGCTTATTTTCCTACCTGCTACCACTGTTACCTCTCGCCGGCAATCGGGGTCCCATCCTCATTAATGCCATGCAGAAAGGTGGCAGACATAACAGTCAACTGCTACCTTTTGTGATGATTACCGGTCAAAGATAGGATAAGTAACATCTCACATAATGGACCAATCCAATGACTAAGCCCAATATTATAATCAAGTAACAAGGCCCAAGTTGTATGACCCAATATGGCAAAGGTGACATAATCCAAAGGATAAGCCCATTCGGCCCGGTCCAGTATGAAAAGTATTATGGCCCAACAGATATTATCCCCAAGTGTTTTTTATGTATATATTCAACAAAAGCCAATTAACTATTTTTTTTTATTTTTCTTTTTTACTATTATTTTGATTTGTTTTTTTTAATTGCAAAATAGCATGCTCCGAGTGTACTTCATGAAAATTTTATTATTTGAAAAATATAATTAGCAAAAGAGTATGATTGAAGGGATATAAATTCACAACAGAAAATAATTTTTTCACATGAAAATTGTCGCTATACATGATCTATAGCGATATTTTTTATGTGAAAATATCAAAAATATTGTGAAAATATTAATTTCCTATTTTATTTATATCATCTAAACTATCAACTATCAATTCCCTCATTGCGGTGAATGCACATATAAAATTTATATGGCAAAACTAATGATTTGGCCACCAAAGTTAGCGCGTTTTACTGAATACCCGATTGAAGTTTTAATTTTTCGAATTACACCACTGAACTAATTATTATTTTACAATTAAGTCATTCCGTTAAAAAATATTGACAGACGTTAAATAATTGCTGACGTGGCGCTGAATGGCAAAAAAAATAAAAAAATAATGTGACGTGGCAAAAAAATACATAATACTCATTCTAAAGTTTTAAAAATAACAAAAACATAATAAAATAAAATAGATTTTTTTAAAAAATATAATTTTTAATAAAAAGCAGATTTTTTTAAAAAACATAATTTTTTTAAAAAACATATTTTTAAAAAATATATAATTTTTTTTAAAAAACGAAGCTTTTTTAAAAAAACATAAATTTTTTTAAAAACGTAATTTTTTTAAAAAACATAAATTTTTTTAAAAAACATAATTTTTTTTTAAAAACGGATCTTTTTTAAAAAAACATAATTTTTTTTAAAAACAGATTTTTAAAAAACAATTTTTTTTTAATAACAGATTTTTTTTAAAAACGTAATTTTTTTAAAAAGCGAAACTTTTTTAAAAAACGTACTTTTTTAAAAAAAATAGATTTGTTTTCAAAAAACAGATTTTTAAAAAACATAATTTTTTTAAAAAATAGTTGTTTTTTCAAAAAATAGATTTTTTTAAAAAACGTAATTTTTTTAAAAAACAAAAATTTATTAAAAATACGTCATTTTTTTCAAAAAATAGATTTTTTTAAAAACATAATTTTTTTAAAAAACATAATTTTTACATAAATTTTTAAAATCTATTTTTTTTAAAATTACGTTTAAAATCCCTTTTTTTTAAATTATGCTTTTTAAAAATCTATTTTTTTAAAAAAAATCTGTTTTTTAAAAAAAATTATGTTTTTTAAAAAAAGTTCCGTTTTTAAAAAAAAATTATGTTTTTAAAAAAATTACGTTTTTTTTAAAATTATGTTTTTTAAAAAAAATTATGTTTTTTTAAAATCTATTTTTTAAAAAAAAATCTATTTTTTTAAAAAAATTATGTTTTTTTTTAAAAAAGTTCCGTTTTTTTAAAAAAATTATATTTTAAAATAAATATATGTTTTTAAAAAAAATCTGTTTTTTATTAAAAATTATATTTTTTTTTAAAAAATCTGTTTTATTTTATTATGTTTTTGTTATTTTTAAAACTTTAAAATGAGTATTATGTATTCTTTTTGCCACATCAGCATTATTTTTTTTTTGCCACGTCAGCAATTATTCAATGTCTGTCAATATTTTTTAACGGAATGGCTTAATTGTAAAATAATAATTAGTTCAGTGGTGTAATTCGAAAAATTAAAAATTTAATCGGGTATTCAGTAAAACGTGCCAACTTTGGTGGCCAAATCATTAGTTTTGCCAAATTTATATACTAATTATTATTTTGAATTTATATTTTTCCTTATAGTTGTCAAATTGTATCGTGTATCAAAAATCCTCATATATATTGTGTTTCCATATATTGTATTGTGAATCGTATCGTGCGTTACAGAAACAAAATGTAAAATATTATAATATATATATATATATATATATATATATACATATATTTTCACTTCAACTCAAAAAGTCGGGAGTTTAAATGTAGCTTTACTGACTATAGGTGGTTAAGTGGAAAAGCGCCCAAACCCCAGGTGGTGGTCTGAACTTAACCCTTAAATAAAATATTCAACATTTGTAACACATTGATTATTTAATTATTGAATAGATATCTTAAATTAACTTTGAAAAGTCATAATTGTTTTATATATATTTTGGAACATAGGGAATACTAGACCTGGCAAACGGGCGGGCTGGGTTTTGGTGGGCTGGAAATGTAAGTCCCGTGGCCCAGGTTGGGCCGGGCCGGCCCGCTGGCTTCTCCCTTTATTTTTTTTTTAAAACTTTTTGGTGTAAATATTAAAAATAATAAAACGAACAACAAAGAATAAAGCTACAAAATAAAGGGTTAAGTTCAGATCACCACCTGGGGTTTGGGCGCTTTCCCACATAACCACCTATAGTCAGTAAAGCTACATTTAAACTCCCGACTTTTTGAGTTGAAGTAAATAAATGCTTTCCATCTTAACTCTATTAGTTGAGTTGGCTAAAGACTAAATTACCCTCCATATATATATTGAAAGCTTCCATCTTCCTTCTCATCATCCCCGTTTCCAATTTCTTCAATTTCTCTGTCCAAACTCCTCAGCATAACCAAATTAGATACTAACTTCATAACCAAATTTAGAAGATGATAGATAGAGATATTGAAATTAGATACCCACCCCCATATACATCTTCATCTGCCTGAAATTCCTCATTTTAGCTCTTGATATTGAACCACTTTCTAACCAGTGACTTTGACCAAGAGAGCTTCACCAATAGTAATTATAGCAAAAAAACTAAATGTTCCCATTAGTGTTCATCACAAATTTTTTACTCCATAAACTATCAATTTTCGCCACAAAAACCATAGATCTACATCACAATTCCCCTCACAAATCCATCTCAAGCAAGCCCAGCAGGACCCATACACAAACTGCAGCTAAGAAGCAGCTACAATCAACATATTCATGCTCTACTTTGCAACAAGGTCTGCAACTCCATTCAAATCTTCACTCACTTGATCCAACTAGGTAAAAACAATTTTCACACACTCGTTTCAATCATTCTCAGTCTCCCCAACTATTAATTTAAATTTCTTAAACATCTACATCATAGATTATTTCAAAAAAAACCATTTCCAGCTCATAAGAAGAAATTTTTTTGGAAACATCCATATGTTATATTGACGTGGGTTTATTTGGAAACTTAACAAATAACATTTTTTGTGTACTTTGCTCAATCTCAACAAAACCCATAAAAGATATAATACAGAAGATTAACAGTAATAAGAATAAAAAAAATTATAAATCGAAAAGAAAGAATCGGAATCGGAATGGGAACATACATATTGAGGAATTGGGAATGGAAAATAAGAGAATTCCAACCGAGAGAGGCATAGAGGTCAACATAGCTTTTGACATGTTACTCCTCACTATACATCCACGCAAAAATCACCATTATCCCTTCTAATTTCTTTCCTCTCTCTTTTCTTCCCCAGTAACATCTTCCCCCAAATCCCCACATCTCTTTCCCTTTCTCGTTTTCCAAAAAAAAAAAAAAATCACAACCCAATTTTCGCAACCTCCGATTAATTGTAAAAATCTAAACTTCCGCCCAAATTCCTCCAGAAATCTACAAAAATCGCAGATATAACTGTTATACCAGAGAGAAATATATAGAGATAGAAAGAAAGTATGTTGAGAAATCGCAGATATAACTCTTGATGTTTCGGATGTGGTTTATTTCTATTGTTAGATTCTGTTGCTAATTTCTAATCTCATTCATGTGCTTCCTCATCTCTAACCTCTGACACCCTCCTATCACTGCTTGGCCCACCCATTTTTGGATTTGATCGATGATGCCTTTGAGAGTGTTGGTGGGTTTGAAGGTAGAAGGGAGAATAAGAGGAGAAGAGAGGAAGGAGAAGGGGGTATTTTAGACATTTTTTAGGTTTTTTTTAAACTCTTACAGCCCCTTTTCACGTGTTTTTGGCGTTTGACATACACGCATGGTTAAGTTGGATGGAAAAGGTGACATTTTCACTTCAACTCAAAAAGTCGGGAGTTTAAATGTAGCTTTACTGATTATAGGTGGTTAAGTGGGAAAGCGCCCAAACCCCAAAGAATAAAGCTACAATCACGATTAATTAATTACCTACATTAACTACATTTCTCAATCAATTAAAATTTTAATAGTATTATAAATTAGTATTATTAATTAATTACCTACATTAACTACATATCTTAATTATAATTTTCAATTATTATTAAAATATATTGAAGATTGCATTAAAAACAAATAGTTGTTGTAGCTCAGTTGGTTTGAACTTTTATTTATTTACTTACAAGTATTGTGTTCAAGCCTCACAACCCACAAGTAGCGACATTTTAATTTTTTTAAAAAATAAGTTGAGGACCACGGGCCGGGCCGGCCCAGCCCGCAGGCCTGGGCCTCTTTTGCCAGGTCTAGGGAATACAAGATTATATAAAATATACGAAATTTGAAAACTAGTAATTTTGTAATTTATGTGTATATATATAGCACTTAAAAAGAATACGAATCAATGAGTGAAATAAGTAAATAATAATAATAAATAAAATAAAATAAAAAATTCCTACTTGTATGTGGAGGGTAGAATGTGGATATGAATAAATTTTGAGAATTGATATTTTTCACATTCAACAATGATATTTCCACGTGATCTTTCTCACATGAATTAAAATATATATTATAATATTTTAGAAGAGCCATGTATAAATTATAATTAATCTTTAAATATTATTGAAATTGAAAAAGAGTAAACATGAGGCAAGTACTTAAAAGTTAAGAAAAGCATAGTTGTCAGAATTTTGGCTATTATTTAATTTTAAAATTTATTTTTGTCTACATTAATATTTACTTGACAACTTTTATATACAATCAAGCTAGTATGCTTGATTGTCCAATAAATTATGTGTTTTATATGTTAAAATATATATTATAATATTTTGCATTTTGTTTCTATACGATTCACAATACAATATATATGAAATTTTTTGATACACGATACAATTTGGCAACTATGAAGAAAAGTATAAATTCAAAATAATAATTAGTGTATAAATTTTATATGTGCATTCACCGCAGTGAGGGAATTGATAGTTGATAGTTTTGATTATATAAATTAAATAGGAAATTGATATTTCGACAACATTTTTTGATATTTTCACATTAAAAATATCGCTATAGATGTATAGCAACAATTTTCATGTGAAAATATTATTTTCTGTTGTGGATTTATCAGTTTTCATTAAATATCCTCTTTAGTGAGAATGCATGTTTCTATATCTGTTATATTGGATCTAAAACTTGATGGTATTCTAAAAGCATCTCCAATAGTAGTAGCAAAAAAACTCTTCAAATTGGAGTTTGTTGACATACGTGGTAATTTGAAGAGTATTATTTGCTACATTAATATTTTGTGCCTCATCAGTCTCCTCAATTCAATTAATGCAGTATTTGACTTAAAATGAGTTGTACATCAAACCCATCAAGCAAAATAAATATTTTTAGCATTTTGATTCTCCCAAAACAAAATAAATATTTTGAAGAGGCAAGGTCAAATTACCAGTTGTGAAGACAAAGAATGAGGTTGCAGATTTGATGACTAAGATTTGGGGATGGTGTTGGAGATAATTTTTGTGAGTATCTCAAAGTGGTTGAATAGACTGTTGGAGAGATGCTCTAAGAAATTATTTGTTGATAGTCTATTAATTTGTTGCAGGTTGTATTCCCTGCCTTGGAGACACTTCATGTACGTGATCTGGATAATATAACAAAGATTTGGGAAGAGTATGGCCACGTAGAGGAATCCTTTTGTCAATTAAAGATCCTCGAGGTTGAAGGTTGTCACAAATTGAAGTATGTGATTCCATATGCCATGCGCCAGAGGCTACAAAATCTGGATACGCTAGAGGTTCTCAAGTGTGACTCATTGATCTCTGAAGTTCAAGGCCCCAATGGTGCAGAAATCGCAGAGCCACTAGTAGTACTTTTGCCAAAATTGAAAAAACTGGAGCTACGTGAGTTGCCTAAATTGATGGAAACAGGGAGTGATATTATTCTTTATCCCAACCTCACCACTTTGTTCATTGATGAATGCAACAACTTGAGAAATGTGTTCCCACCTTCTGTTACCAGCCATCTTGAGCTCCTTGAAGGGCTCAAAATAACATGTTGTGAGATGATGAATGAGATAATTGCTTCGGTTGGAAAAGACAACAAAAAAATACATGTCAACAATATTGAGTTCCCTATGCTAAAGACGCTACAACTCGAAGAGCTACCGATGATGAATAGCTTTTGGGGTTATGGAATAGCAGAACCCGATCTCGACCAACAAAAATCCTCCCAAGGTATTTTATTTTTGTTTTTAATTTTTTATTATGCTTTATGTCTGTCTGCTCGATCACGTAAAAGGACAAATTGTGGATGTTTGCTTATTATTTTTTACCCATGCAAGACGCATGCTCATTATACAACCACTTAATACTAAACTATGATAACTACTTATATCAATTTTTATTTTATTATGTGTGCATATTTAATATTCATAATATGTACTAATAGTAACCGACAGTACTCTATGTAATAATTTTTACAAGAGAAAATTTTTCCACTGTAAGATGTCTCCAGCAACTGGAAGTAAGGAATGAAGAACAAATTAACGAAATCATATATTTTCCCAAATTGAGAGATCTGCGTCTTACACACACACATTTATACATGCCTTCAAATTCGGATGAATAATACACCCTCTAAATAAAAATCTTATATCCCTTCAATCATACTCTTTTGCTAATTATATTTTTCAAATAATAAAATTTTCATCAAGTACACTCGGAGCATGTTATTTTACAATTAAAAAAAACAAATCTTAATTAATAGTAAAAAAGAAAAAAAAAAATTAGTTAATTGTTTTTTTGAATATATACATAAAAAACACTTGGGGATAATATCTTAAAATAAAAAATATCACACATGCATAATTTTTTATATTAAAAACACAAATAATAATACTCATAAAAAACCAAAACAAAAAATAAATCAGTAAACTTCTTTGCCCTACAAGGAGTATAAATCACATTACGTTTCTTCCAATCAAAATTGTAGTAAAATTAAAATTTAATTGTCAAAATAAATATTAAAAAAACTCTCAAGGTAAGTTCAGCATATAAGGGTGTTCAATCGATTTTTACCGGACTGGTACCGAACCGAACCGGTACCGAAACCGCCCAAATCTTGATACCGATACCGGTACCGGTTGGACCGGTATACCGAATCGGCGGTACCGATTCGGAACCGATTCGGTACCAGTTTTTACCGAAAATTAATATAAATATTATTTTTATTATTATTTTAGTATTTTTATTATTATTATTATTATTATTATTATTATAATCATTATTTTATTATTATTATTATTAATTATTTATTAATAATAAAAAAAATTAGAAAACCAGTACGAACCGGTCCGGTCCGATTTATACCGAACCAAGAAAACAAGGAACCGAAACCGGTACCGTTTAACCAGTACATACCGGTTTTTAGTACCGGTACCGAACCGGTACATATTTATACCGAACCGACCGGTTCGGACCGGTCCGATTCGTCCAAAAACCGAAATAACCGAAATGAATGTACACCCCTATCAGCATATGACCTGGCATGGACCCAAAAATCATAGAATAAACTTTCACTGATATTTATTAAAAATGAAAAACATCCACATACCCAATTCACTCTAATCACATCAATTCTACCAATAAGTTAGTTATAAATTCCTCATAATTTACATCATTACCCAAACGTACATGTATTAAATTAGAATAGGGTAGTGTAATACATGCAGAGTACTAATTATTACTTGATTAAAAATTAGATGATGTGTTGTGAGTGTTATTACGGTTATAATTTAGAGGGGGTACCGTGTTGTGAATTGGATTGATTTTGCAGGTTCCATTCCCAAGCTTGGAGATTTTGGAGTTAAATGGTCTGAAAATTAATTTGGATGATTCCACTTCCAAATTAAGAAGCGTCAATATTGTAGGGAGTGAAAGGCCAGCACCTCGACTGATCATTCCACCAAACTGGTTACTCGCATCAAGAGATTTAGAATCTTTGGTTGTGAGAAACTGTTACTTTCATGAAGGGGACTTATTTAGCCTTCTGTGGAAAAATAATCCTTATGGAACTATTAGCTTTCGAAGATTACGGAAGGTAGAAGTTAATTCGTGTGGGCTGTCGACTATTTTCACATGCTCCGTTGCTAAAGGTCTCCAAGAACTCGTAGGATTAGAAGTAAGATCATGTGGGTCAGTTGAAGAAATTGTTACCGATGATGAACGGCGGCGTAATGATGAAGAATTAGTTCATGTGGAGGAGATTTCATTCCCTAAATTGTTTAGAATTGAACTTGAGGATTTACCAAACCTCAAAAGTTTCTGTCCCAGTGCAAACTATTGTTTTAAAATTCCATCATTAGAGAATGTTACTATAGCGAGATGCCCCCAGCTGCTGAGTTTCACTCCTCGACAAATAAGCACACCTGAGGTACGTGTAAGGATTACAAATCCAAGCCCTCGATACTTGTGAGGAGTCTACTACGGACATCAATAGCTGCCTACATCAAATGATCAGGAACACACAGCAAGGTACGTACGTCATTATTATATAGTTACTCTTTGACTTATAATTAATTATTAATGTCACCAAGAATGAATAGCATCATATTATTACATTGATGGATCATTTACAAGCATTGCATTACAATGCAATGATGACGTGTTTGATTAAATTCTTTTAAAACCCCAAATTCATAATAAAATTTGAGGAGGCTAGCTAGTCATGTGGGAATCCAAAATTTTTAATTTTGTTTATATAATTAAGGCTTAAATATGAATTAGTACCCTAAACTATAGGCCATATTCTACTTCGGTGATTCACCTTTCAATTTTTTCAATCAGATCATTAAACTATTAATTTTTTCCACTTCCATTCAATTCAGTCTGCCACGTCAGAAATTGCTGACGTGGCTCTTTGGGTAGGCCATTGCTCAGCTGACGTGTAATTAAAAAAATAGTATTTGAATGTTTGATTACACATTTATTATATATGAAAGGGCAAATTTGCCAAACTACTTTATATTATACATTAATACTAATAAAAAATAACAAAAGCTAAAATCATCCGACTCTTCATCTTCATCTGCTACCCATCCTAAAAAATCCACCATCTTCCTGCAAAAATCTACCATCTCCGATCAAAAAACTTGACAATCATCACCGACCAGAAAACTCAACCATCCACCGCTTGAAAACCCCATACCCATAAAATTAAATCATCTCAACCTTAGTTATTAAACGAAAATGCAAGAAACTATTATGAATTACAAAATCACTGTGTCACAAATTTCTTGTATTCTCTATGTTCCAAAATATATATAAAACTATTATGAATTTTTAAAGTTAATTTGAGATATCTATTCAATAATTAAATAATCAATGTGTTACAAATGTTGAATATTTTATTTAAAGATGTGCACATTGTTCACTTTTTCCTTTCTATTTTAATGTTATCGTTTTTAATAATAAATGAGGATATATAAGTTTATATACTTATTATGCAGCCGTTCTCCAACGGTTAGCGGACCTGAACCGACCTGATACTTATTATTAATTTTAATTTATACTTTTCTTATCTTCAGTACTTGCCTCATGTTTTCTCTTTTTGTCATTTCAATAATATTTAAAGATTATTTCTAATTATAGTTAATTTCAAATAATATTTTCACGCTGTTTTTAAATAAAAATATATAATGGCAATCAATATTTTCACATGACTTTTTGATATAGCGACACTTAATAAGAGAATTAAAAAAAATAAACGAAACATACCTTTCCATATAAGCTTTTAAACACCGGTAGTGAAATAAGACGCAGCTCACTTAATTTGGGAAAGTATATGATTTCGTTAATTTGGCCTTCATTCTTTACAATCTCTTCGAACATCTCACAATGATCAATGCGGAGGTCTTTTAGTTGCTGGAGACATCTTGCAGTGGAAGTGCAGAAGAGATATTTGAATCCCGAACTTGAAATTCTTAATACACTTAATTTAGAAAAAGAGCCCACACGTTGATGAGGCTGTCCGTGAATTCTAAATAGATACTCGTTGTCTATGCATTTCCTTATGTTTAGCTTTTTCAAGTCCGTAAAGGCTCTTCCCCTTTGGCTGAAACATTTCTGTAAACCCGTCACTCTTTCCAATGTCACATAATCACCTCTCTCCACCAGGGTTTTTACCCCACCATCGATACAATCATTGCACAAGTACACTGATTTTATTGCTGAATCATGTTTCCAAAAAATCATATGACCACCCACAAATATTTTATATCTACATAATTTTTTGCAAAAATTTTCATCTGGACAAGATTTGACATCTTCAAAATAAAATATTTCCAAACTTGTCAATTTGCTTGACACAGAAGATAAAGGGGTCTTTCTCATGGTTTCTTCATCCAAAATTTCGCAACCTACTGGAAGATACAATTCTTCAAGGCACACTAAACCTGACAACACAATTCTCGTAATTTCAGTACACCGCCCCAAATCTAACATCCGAAGACGTCTCAATTTTGGTAAATCTAGCATCAAGCCTCCAAGCCCATATATCTGATGAATGGTAAGCATCTCAAGATTTTTCAACTGAATGATGTGAGACATGTCATGCACATTGCATCCTTTTACTAAGGTTAGACTCCGGAGTGATCTATCCAAGTTTTGAATAGACGATGGCAATTCATAAGGATATTCAATGCGGAGCCATAAACATTTGAGTTTCGGAAATGACTTAAAAATGCTATCTGGACATCTAAGATCACTGCACTCGAGGTACAAGACAGTACTGTCACTTTTGAAATCAAGATAGTTTAATTTCCGAGAACTTAAATCAGTCTGCCACGATGAGGAACAATTACTTTCATATAGGAATAAGTATTGAGGATCTTTGGCAGTTATAGATCTTGCAACATCTCTGATGATATCATGCAGTTTAACACTATCATAATCTCGACCTTCAAGCAGCAAAGAAGAAGATTTGAGATCAGAGACCATTACATTTACTCTATTTCTTGCAGCTTCCAACGTATACGTATTCCAATCTTCAAGCAATCCTGACCCGGCTACAAGTGTAAGACCCCGAATTTTATGAAATAAAAGTATTCAATTTTTCTTATAATTACTATTCAGTAAATGGTTAAATTGATAAAAGTTTAAAGTTATGGGTGAAATGTGAATTTTTTTTTCAAAATAAGCAAGTGGTTATAAAATAATCATTGTTGTCGGGGAATATTCGTTTGGTCGTGGAATATTCTTTCTGTCGGAGAATATTCGTACGACGGCGCAACTATTTGTGGGCCCCATAACGAATAATTGTCGGGTGAAGAAAACGACAAATTTGAGTTTTTACAAATAACGGCGTAGTTGTTACCGTTAACACTGTTGGAATACCCGGTGGTTAAAATACAGTAATACGCGTTATTGCACAGTAGCACACGGTATTGCATAGTAATTACTGTTGAATATTTTATTTTATTGATTCAATAATTGCTACGTTGAAATTTTATATTATTGTTGTTCAATAATTGTCACTGCACAGTATTTTTCATTATCAGATCAATAATTCATATTATTTGAATAATATTATTAGATAACATTATTGGAAATGTCTAGAAAGTTCTGTCTAAGGAGATGTTTGGTCACCTAATTGCGCGCCAGTAAGGAAAAATTCTTATTGGAAAGCCCCCTCTTTCCTAGGAACGGCCTAGTTGTCATAAATGTGATTCTGTAATATTATTTGTGAATAATTAATTATTGATTCATATGATAAGAAAATATTTATTTTAAGTGGATATAAACGAGTGATATATTTTTGTGGTTAAAAATGAAGGAGTTCATGTTGAGATTTTTATCCGTATTTTTGTCGGAATGGAGGTATTAAAAAATCAGAGTTTTTGAGATATTTTGCTGGGGTTATAATTTTTAATCCGACCGTTGGATCGTGGTAATTTTTGGATATGTTATACATATATAAGTTGAGTATATGTCCACAAATTTTGAACCGTTAAAAATGAACGTATAATTTATTATGAATTTTATGAGATGACTGGTTCAGAAATTGTTAAATTTTCGGAGTTAATCATTTTGGTAGAAAATTCTAGAATTGGTGGGCCCCACTTGTGGTTGGTGAAGAAATGTGCTGAATTATATTTCAAATGTGGTGGGTGGGAATAGTAGCAGGTAAAGCCATCAGGTTGCAGGTCAAGCCTACTAAAATTTTCCTATAAATAGAGGGTTAAGTTAGAATTGAAAATCACACCATAAACATAAGCTTTATCTCTTTCTCTCTCTATAATATGAAGCATATTTTGTGAGTATTTAGATACTTTAAGATTTGCTATTCAGTGCAAGTTTCCTTCGGCTTTGCATTCCAGTCAGAAATACTGCACTTTTGAGGTAAGGGATAGTAAGGGATTGTAAGAGATTGTAAGGGATAGTAAGGTATTTTAAGGGTTGTTATATTTTTTAGTTTCGTAATTTTTCTGACCTTCAAAAATTCTGGAAAAATTTGAAATGATATTTTGATGAGTTTTCTTGATTGTGTCCAAAAATGGTGATTTTTGGATGTATAGATTGAGAGTTATGAATTTTATGAGAAAAGACTATTTTAAAAGTAACCGCTTATAATTCCTTGTGGTTAACTCCAAAATTGATGAAATTTTTATTGGGAGTACATGTATATGATAGGAGTATACTCTGTGAATTTCAAAATTTTTAGATAAAAGTACAATTTTTGATAAATGTCTAAATATTCGGCTGCTTTGGCCATATGAAAAATAGTAAATGACTTTTAAAAATTCTGAGAAAAATATATGTTCACTATGGGACTATATTATGCTAAATCCCAGAAAAGAAATATTTTTAGAACTGATTTGGTATTTTTCATGAAAATGGTCTAGTTATGAGTAAATGAATTAAATATGTTATGTGAAATAAGAAAATTGGAAAATGGGATTTTATAACTTGAGAATCCTATATGAGGTATATGCAGTTTTTTGATGAGGGTTTTGGTTATTGGTGATGAAATCTTATGAGTTTGGCATTTTGGAATGATTAAATGTATTATTTAGTAAAGTGTAAACAATTAAAATAAATTGTTTATAAGCTTAAGAAATGTTATTCTTTCAATATCATTATACCGAAATATTAGTATGAATTTTATTGTAGAATTTCTATCTTTTTGTGTCGGGGTTACTATTCACGAGTTACTATTCACGAGTTACTATTCATGAGTTACTATTCACGAGTTACTATTCACGACAAAATTGATTTCTTTTTCTAACCAAATTATAGTTGAGTTATGAATATTACTCTTGAGATTAAAACTATGTATTGATTATATTGTTTTAATTATCATATATAACATTTTTATAATCCTGATGTTGAAATTCCCTTTCATTGGAGTGTAAAGATGGGTAGATTATTGGTATGATCATGACTAGGGTTCTCTTTGGCCTGTAGTGCAAAGTTGAATTGTGACTGGTATGATCATGACCATTGAATTTACAATTGATTATCTTTAGCTTAAGTGTAAAGATGAATTGATTAACATGGTTATAATTATGGTGTATATAAATTCTGAAATAATTATATATTTCTTTGAGATATTAAAATATTTGGCCTGTAGTGCAAATATGAACTGTTGATGAATTTATTTGGCCTGTAGTGCAAATATGACCTGTTGAGAAATATCTTTGGCCTGTAGTGCAAAGATGAATTGTTGATGAATATCTTTGGCCCGTAGTGCAAAGATGAACTGTTGTTGAATATATTTGGCCGTAGTGTAAAGATGGATTTATTAGTATGATTATGAACATGAACTGTGATTTGGTATAACCATGATCTTTGGTGTTTCAGGTAAAGACAGGTGATAAAAATATTCTTCGTCCTGGGTGCGAAGAAAAATTTAGAATCACAATTACGATTATGAGTTATACATGTGATTGTGGACAGGAATTGTTAATTGATGTTACAGGGATAAAATATTGTTGGTGGACTATTAACATGGAGAAGATAATAGACTTTATAGTCTATTTGACTCGTCTAATGGATTGCTCGTTCCGCTGTAACTATGGTTAAAATTTTTATCATCTACCATATGTTCTAAATCTCTGATTTATTATTGATGAAGACTATTGATAATTAATTTATCTTTAGTCATGATATTCTTTACTGGGCTAGTTGTGCTCACCCTTCTGTTTCACAATTCCTTTTAGGTAATAAGAGTGTAGCTGGGTCGAGCGGGGGTAACAGGGAAATAGAACGGTAGTCTCTAGCGGTGGAGATTCTCCCAAAGTAGTATAGAAAAGTTCATTTAGTAGTTATATTTGGTGAATCATCTAGGGTAAAGCGAACCCAACGTTGGAAGGGTGTTTTGCCACTATCATACATGATATCTAACGACACACAACCTCGTATCATCATAAGACAGGGTTGTGCACATCCACTTGCTGAGTATATATACGAGCACTACCTATATAATCTTGGTGTTTGTTTGAAGTTTAATTCTCAATTAGAGATAGTGGAGATAATGATAAGTCAAGAGAAGACTCACCATTGGGAAGAATATGATAGTAATCTTCTCATTTTTCTTTGGGGTCTATTGGGTCAACCAAGGATAATTCTGTGGCCATATGATATCTATCATAACCTAGACGCGTGGCCTCCCATGTACGAAGGTTTCCTTGAGCACTTCCCAAAGATTCTAATTTCTAAAACAGTTTTTGACTATACCTTTATGTAAGGTGTCATTGTGAGGTGATGTCCACGGTTGGAACATGAGTCACATTTGATATATATTTGTATCCAAACTCACAGCATATGTGTTGTTGTATTTTACACGATAATTGTTGTAATAAAGTTGTAGTTGTTTTCTGTACCATGTATTTGGCGACTCAGAATAGGTTGGATGGAATGGACCTATTTTAGGGTTGTCACAACAAGTCTAAACAGAAATTCGATCTTAATCTCCTTATCTTCCCCAGTCAATGAACATAGCGAAAGGCACAAGTATGCGTCTGGGTTTAGTATATTGAAACTCAACGCCAGAGAAGCATAAGCATCGGGAGGTATTCCCTTAATTTTTTTTGGTTTGCATTTCATGAGTTGATTACGTGCGTCCACCCATGAATCTTTAGACTTCTTGTGGAGTGCTTTTCCTACCGCAGCAATAATGAGTGGCATACGTGCACATTTGTTGCACACCTGCCTTGCCAAAGAGTCATCTACAGACTCAATAGTAGAAATACCAACAGTCTTGGTGAACATATCCCACGCTTCATCTTCTGTCAAGGCTTCAATCTCAACAGGATCCTCACAGTTGTTTTCAATGCACACATCACGCAATCGAGACGTAAGGAGGATCTTACAGCCCTTGATACTATCATCCCCAAAAGGAATTCCTATTTCTGCGAAAGGAATCTCACTCCAGACATCGTCTAATATGACAAGGATTGTATCCCCTTCTTTGCTCAATCTAGCCTTCACCTTCACTTGAGAAGCTCTGTCCTCACTTCTCTCAGTTATGTTTAAATAGGTCGCCAGTTGATCTTGTATCTTCCCTATGTCCACCTCCTGACCGACGTTTGCTCGTGCAATTGTTTTGAAAATCCCCTGCGCCTTGACTTCTTTGGAAGCTTCCTCCATCATCCTGGTCTTCCCCACACCTCCAAATCCGTAGAGACCAACCACGGGAAAACCATCTTCTTTGTAATTCATGAGTGCCTTCAGAATCTTCTTGTAAGCAACTTCTCTAGATCCAAAATTCTGGTATCCAGTACTAGATATTGGGTTATAGTCTTTGGGTGGAAAATATGAAATTTCACCGGTAAGTAGTTTTTTCTCGAGATCAGAGAATTCACTTACCGTGGTGGTCTTCTTTGCAGCCCACCTACCGAGTTGAAAACAGCGGTAGGGATTGGCACGCCTACAGGATGTTCTAACTTCTTCATACTTTACCAAAAACTCTGTTAGTTCGCCATTGATTTTTTTCACGTCATCCTGCCAATTAGACACATGATCCTCAATTATTTTTCCATTATTTTCAGCTTCTTCAACTTGTCTTTTGATCCTCTGCTCCTTAGTATTAAGGCCTTCGATTTCAATTTTCAGCTTAGCAACATTATCCTTGTAAAAAAGGATATAACTAATTCCACGAGACACGGCTCCAACTAGAATATCAGAAATACGATTCACACCAGGTCCCACAATTGGAATATCAGAAATACTACACATGGTTGTTGTTTTTTATGCGTGTAATTTAGGGGAAAAAATAAAGAACAACAGATGGTAAAAGTAGATGATAAGGCAGAGATGTGGATGTGGATCAATAATATAAACTGAGCAGCAAAGGCTAAAAGAGGAGGGCAAGCAAGTTTAAATATGAAGTTGAACAAAAGATCCAACTTTAAATCTTCAAAAACTAATAAATACTACTCCGTCTTTTGTAGTATTAAAAAAAATATAATGTTACCAACTTAATAGATTTGTGCCTGTTTAAAGCTTTTTAAAGCTTATGTATATATAAACAAAAATTATAGAACGCTGAGATTAATTGGATTGGATGAAATTAATTTTGCAATTTTTATTTTAAATTATATTATTGGTAAGAAGGAATAAAAGAAAAAAAATTTAAAAACAACTCAAAAATATTCCTTCTAACTTTGTGAGTTTTATTTGAGAGAGAAGAAAAATATTCCTTCTAACTTTAAAAAAAAAAGGAAAAAGAATTCATTCTTGGTCTGTCCCTTTTCTCTAAATAAGACTGCAAACAGGGGTAAAGATGTCGAACCAAATATATAAAAAAAATTATTCATCAAATGATGTCTAAATATACATAAGTTTTATAAAAAATATGCATTCAACAGAATACTTGAGCAGATAAGTGGAGTCCATTATTACCGTCTTATACTCCCTCAAAGAGAGAAACTTTTGTTTCTTTTTATTTGTCATTTAAATATTTTAAAAATAATATTAAATGCTTAATTTCTCATATCATCCTTTATCTTTTATGATTAAAAATTACTACCTCCATCCCATAATTCTCAAACGACAGTTATTATGGGATGGAGGTAGTAATTTTTAATCATAAAAGATAAAGGATGATATGAGAAATTAAGTATTTAATATTATTTTTAAAATATTTAAATGACAAATAAAAAGAAACAAAAGTTTCTCTCTTTGAGGGAGTATAAGACGGTAATAATGGACTCCACTTATCTGCTCAAGTATTCTGTTGAATGCATATTTTATATAAAACTTATGTATATTTAGACATCATTTGATGAATAATTTTTTTTATATATTTGGTTCGACATCTTTACCCCTGTTTGCAGTCTTATTTAGAGAAAAGGGACAGACCAAGAATGAATTCTTTTTCCTTTTTTTTTTAAAGTTAGAAGGAATATTTTTCTTCTCTCTCAAATAAAACTCACAAAGTTAGAAGGAATATTTTTGAGTTGTTTTTAAATTTTTTTTCTTTTATTCCTTCTTACCAATAATATAATTTAAAATAAAAATTGCAAAATTAATTTCATCCAATCCAATTAATCTCAGCGTTCTATAATTTTTGTTTATATATACATAAGCTTTAAAAAGCTTTAAACAGGCACAAATCTATTAAGTTGGTAACATTATATTTTTTTTAATACTACAAAAGACGGAGTAGTATTTATTAGTTTTTGAAGATTTAAAGTTGGATCTTTTGTTCAACTTCATATTTAAACTTGCTTGCCCTCCTCTTTTAGCCTTTGCTGCTCAGTTTATATTATTGATCCACATCCACATCTCTGCCTTATCATCTACTTTTACCATATGTTGTTCTTTATTTTTTCCCCCAAATTACACGCATAAAAAACAACAACCATGTGCTGTATTTCTGATATTCCAATTGTGGGACCTGCTGTGAATCGTATTTCTGATATTCTAGTTGGAGCTGTGTCTCGTGGAATTGGTTATATCCTTTTTTACAAGGATAATGTTGCTAAGCTGAAAATTGAAATCGAAGGCCTTAATACTAAGGAGCAGAGGATCAAAAGACAAGTTGAAGAAGTTGAAAATAATGGAAAAATAATTGAGGATCATGTGTCTAATTGGCAGGATGACGTGAAAAAAATCAATGGCGAACTAACAGAGTTTTTGGTAAAGTATGAAGAAGTCAGAACATCCTGGAGGCGTGCCAATCCCTACCGCCGTTTTCAACTCGGTAGGTGGGCTGCAAAGAAGACCACCACGGTAAGTGAATTCTCTGATCTCGAGAAAAAACTACTTACCGGTGAAATTTCATATTTTCCACCCAAAGACTATAACCCAATATCTAGTACTGGATACCAGAATTTTGGATCTAGAGAAGTTGCTTACAAGAAGATTCTGAAGGCACTCATGAATTACAAAGAAGATGGTTTTCCCGTTGTTGGTCTCTACGGATTTGGAGGTGTGGGGAAGACCAGGATGATGGAGGAAGCTTCCAAAGAAGTCAAGGCGAAGGGGATTTTCAAAACAATTGCACGAGCAAACGTCGGTCAGGAGGTGGACATAGGGAAGATACAAGATCAACTGGCGACCTATTTAAACATAACTGAGAGAAGTGAGGACAGAGCTTCTCAAGTGAAGGTGAAGGCTAGATTGAGCAAAGAAGTGGATACGATCCTCGTCATATTAGATGATGTCTGGAGTGAGATTCCTTTCGCAGAAATAGGAATTCCTTTTGGGGATGATAGTATCAAGGGCTGTAAGATCCTCCTTACGTCTCGATTGCATGATGTGTGCATTGAAAACAACTGTGAGGATCCTGTTGAGATTGAAGCCTTGACAGAAGATGAAGCGTGGGATATGTTCACCAAGACTGTTGGTATTTCTACTATTGAGTTTGTAGATGACTCTTTGGCAAGGCAGGTGTGCAACAAATGTGCACGTCTGCCACTCATTATTGCTGCGGCTGTAAAAGCACTCCACAAGAAGTCTAAAGATTCATGGGTGGACGCACGTAATCAACTCATGATATGCAAACCAAAAAAAATTAAGGGAATACCTCCTGATGCTTATGCTTGTCTGGCGTTGAGTTTCAATATACTAAACCCAGACGCATACTTGTGCCTTTCGCTATGTTCATTGGCTGGGGAAGATGAGGAGATTAAGATCGAATTTCTGTTCAGACTTGTAGCCGGGTCAGGATTGCTTGAAGATTAGAATACGTATACGTTGGAAGCTGCAAGAAATAGAGTAAATGCAATGGTCTCTGAGCTCAAATCTTCTTCTTTGCTGCTTGAAGGTCGAGATTATGATAGTGTTAAACTGCATGATATCATCAGAGATGTTGCAAGATCTATAACTGCCAAAGATCCTCAATACTTATTCCTATCTGAAAGTAATTGTTCCTCATCGTGGCAGACTGATTTAAGTTCTCGAAAATTAAACTATCTTGATTTCAAAAGTGACAGTACTGCCTCGAGTGCAGTGATCTTAGATGTCCAGATAGCATTTTTAAGTCATTTTCGAAACTCAAATATTTATGGCTCCGCATTGAATATCCTTATGAATTGCCATCGTCTATTCAAAACTTGGATAGATCACTCCGGAGTCTAACCTTAGTAAAAGGATGCAATGTGCATGACATGTCTCACATCATTCAGTTGAAAAATTTTGAGATGCTTACCATTCATCAGATATATGGGCTTGGAGGCCTGATGCTAGATTTACCAAAATTGAGACGTCTTCGGATGTTAGATTTGGGGCGGTGTACTGAAATTACGGGAATTGTGTTGTCAGGTTTAGTGTGCCTTAAAGAATTGTATCTTCCAATACGTTGCAAAATTTTGGATGGAAAAACCAAGAGAAAGACCCCCTTATCTTCTGTGTCAAGCAAATTAACAAGTTTGGAAATATTTTATTTTGAAGATGTCAAATCTTGTCCAGATGAAAATTTTTGCAAAAAGTTATGTAGATATAAAATATTTGTGGGTGGTCATATGATTTTTTGGAAACATGATTCAGCAATAAAATCAGTGTACTTTTGCAATGATTGTATCGATGGTGGGGTAAAAACCCTGGTGGAGAGAGGTGATTATGTGACATTGGAAAGAGTGACGGGTTTACAGAAATGTTTCAGCCAAAGAGGAGGAGCCTTTACGGACTTGAAAAAGCTAAACATAAGGAAATGCATAGACAACGAGTATCTATTTAGAATTCACGGACAGCCTCATCAACGTGTGGGCTCTTTTTCTAAATTAAGTGTATTAAGAATTTCAAGTTCGGGATTCAAATATCTCTTCTGCACTTCCACTGCAAGATGTCTCCAGCAACTGAAAGACCTCCACATTGATCATTGTGAGATGTTCGAAGAGATTGGTAAGAATGAAGGCCAAATTAACGAAATCATATACTTTCCCAAATTAAGTGAGCTGCGTCTTATTTCATTACCGGTGTTTAAAAGCTTATATGGAAAGGTATGTTTCGTTTATTTTTTTTAATTCTCTTATTAAGTGTCGCTATATCAAAAAGTCATGTAAAAATATTGATTTCCATTATATATTTTTATTTAAAAACAGCGTGAAAATATTATTTGAAACTAACTATAATTAGAAATAATCTTTAAATATTATTGAAATGACAAAAAGAGAAAACATGAGGCAAGTACTGAAGAGAAGAAAAGTATTAATTAAAATTAATAATAAGTATCAGGTCAGTTCAGGTCCGCTAACCGTTGGAGAACGGCTGCATAATAAGTATATAAACTTATATATCCTCATATATTAGTAAAAACGATAACATTAAAATAGAAAGGAAAAAGTGAACAATGTGCACATCTTTAAATAAAATATTCAACATTTGTAACACATTGATTATTTAATTATTGAATAGATATCTCAAATTAACTTTAAAAATTCATAATAGTTTTATATATATTTTGGAACATAGAGAATACAAGAAATTTGTGACACAGTGATTTTGTAATTCATTATAGTTTCTTGCATTTTCGTTTAATAACTAAGGTTGAGATGATTTAATTTTATGGGTATGGGGTTTTCAAGCGGTGGATGGTTGAGTTTTCTGGTCGGTGATGATTGTCAAGTTTTTTGATCGGAGATGGTAGATTTTTGCAGGAAGATGGTGGATTTTTTAGGATGGGTAGCAGATGAAGATGAAGAGTCGGATGATTTTAGCTTTTGTTATTTTTTATTAGTATTAATGTATAATATAAAGTAGTTTGGCAAATTTGCCCTTTCATATATAATAAATGTGTAATCAAACATTCAAATACTATTTTTTTAATTACACGTCAGCTGAGCAATGGCCTACCCAAAGAGCCACGTCAGCAATTTCTGACGTGGCAGACTGAATTGAATGGAAGTGGAAAAAATTAATAGTTTAATGATCTGATTGAAAAAATTGAAAGGTGAATCACCGAAGTAGAATATGGCCTATAGTTTAGGGTACTAATTCATATTTAAGCCTTAATTATATAAACAAAATTAAAAATTTTGGATTCCCACATGACTAGCTAGCCTCCTCAAATTTTATTATGAATTTGGGGTTTTAAAAGAATTTAATCAAACACGTCATCATTGCATTGTAATGCAATGCTTGTAAATGATCCATCAATGTAATAATATGATGCTATTCATTCTTGGTGACATTAATAATTAATTATAAGTCAAAGAGTAACTATATAATAATGACGTACGTACCTTGCTGTGTGTTCCTGATCATTTGATGTAGGCAGCTATTGATGTCCGTAGTAGACTCCTCACAAGTATCGAGGGCTTGGATTTGTAATCCTTACACGTACCTCAGGTGTGCTTATTTGTCGAGGAGTGAAACTCAGCAGCTGGGGGCATCTCGCTATAGTAACATTCTCTAATGATGGAATTTTAAAACAATAGTTTGCACTGGGACATAAACTTTTGAGGTTTGGTAAATCCTCAAGTTCAATTCTAAACAATTTAGGGAATGAAATCTCCTCCACATGAACTAATTCTTCATCATTACGCCGCCGTTCATCATCGGTAACAATTTCTTCAACTGACCCACATGATCTTACTTCTAATCCTACGAGTTCTTGGAGACCTTTAGCAACGGAGCATGTGAAAATAGTCGACAGCCCACACGAATTAACTTCTACCTTCCGTAATCTTCGAAAGCTAATAGTTCCATAAGGATTATTTTTCCACAGAAGGCTAAATAAGTCCCCTTCATGAAAGTAACAGTTTCTCACAACCAAAGATTCTAAATCTCTTGATGCGAGTAACCAGTTTGGTGGAATGATCAGTCGAGGTGCTGGCCTTTCACTCCCTACAATATTGACGCTTCTTAATTTGGAAGTGGAATCATCCAAATTAATTTTCAGACCATTTAACTCCAAAATCTCCAAGCTTGGGAATGGAACCTGCAAAATCAATCCAATTCACAACACGGTACCCCCTCTAAATTATAACCGTAATAACACTCACAACACATCATCTAATTTTTAATCAAGTAATAATTAGTACTCTGCATGTATTACACTACCCTATTCTAATTTAATACATGTACGTTTGGGTAATGATGTAAATTATGAGGAATTTATAACTAACTTATTGGTAGAATTGATGTGATTAGAGTGAATTGGGTATGTGGATGTTTTTCATTTTTAATAAATATCAGTGAAAGTTTATTCTATGATTTTTGGGTCCATGCCAGGTCATATGCTGATAGGGGTGTACATTCATTTCGGTTATTTCGGTTTTTGGACGAATCGGACCGGTCCGAACCGGTCGGTTCGGTATAAATATGTACCGGTTCGGTACCGGTACTAAAAACCGGTATGTACTGGTTAAACGGTACCGGTTTCGGTTCCTTGTTTTCTTGGTTCGGTATAAATCGGACCGGACCGGTTCGTACTGGTTTTCTAATTTTTTTTATTATTAATAAATAATTAATAATAATAATAATAAAATAATGATTATAATAATAATAATAATAATAATAATAATAAAAATACTAAAATAATAATAAAAATAATATTTATATTAATTTTCGGTAAAAACTGGTACCGAATCGGTTCCGAATCGGTACCGCCGATTCGGTATACCGGTCCAACCGGTACCGGTATCGGTATCAAGATTTGGGCGGTTTCGGTACCGGTTCGGTTCGGTACCAGTCCGGTAAAAATCGATTGAACACCCTTATATGCTGAACTTACCTTGAGAGTTTTTTTAATATTTATTTTGACAATTAAATTTTAATTTTACTACAATTTTGATTGGAAGAAACGTAATGTGATTTATACTCCTTGTAGGGCAAAGAAGTTTACTGATTTATTTTTTGTTTTGGTTTTTTATGAGTATTATTATTTGTGTTTTTAATATAAAAAATTATGCATGTGTGATATTTTTTATTTTAAGATATTATCCCCAAGTGTTTTTTATGTATATATTCAAAAAAACAATTAACTAATTTTTTTTTTTCTTTTTTACTATTAATTAAGATTTGTTTTTTTTAATTGTAAAATAACATGCTCCGAGTGTACTTGATGAAAATTTTATTATTTGAAAAATATAATTAGCAAAAGAGTATGATTGAAGGGATATAAGATTTTTATTTAGAGGGTGTATTATTCATCCGAATTTGAAGGCATGTATAAATGTGTGTGTGTAAGACGCAGATCTCTCAATTTGGGAAAATATATGATTTCGTTAATTTGTTCTTCATTCCTTACTTCCAGTTGCTGGAGACATCTTACAGTGGAAAAATTTTCTCTTGTAAAAATTATTACATAGAGTACTGTCGGTTACTATTAGTACATATTATGAATATTAAATATGCACACATAATAAAATAAAAATTGATATAAGTAGTTATCATAGTTTAGTATTAAGTGGTTGTATAATGAGCATGCGTCTTGCATGGGTAAAAAATAATAAGCAAACATCCACAATTTGTCCTTTTACGTGATCGAGCAGACAGACATAAAGCATAATAAAAAATTAAAAACAAAAATAAAATACCTTGGGAGGATTTTTGTTGGTCGAGATCGGTTCTGCTATTCCATAACCCCAAAAGCTATTCATCATCGGTAGCTCTTCGAGTTGTAGCGTCTTTAGCATAGGGAACTCAATATTGTTGACATGTATTTTTTTGTTGTCTTTTCCAACCGAAGCAATTATCTCATTCATCATCTCACAACATGTTATTTTGAGCCCTTCAAGGAGCTCAAGATGGCTGGTAACAGAAGGTGGGAACACATTTCTCAAGTTGTTGCATTCATCAATGAACAAAGTGGTGAGGTTGGGATAAAGAATAATATCACTCCCTGTTTCCATCAATTTAGGCAACTCACGTAGCTCCAGTTTTTTCAATTTTGGCAAAAGTACTACTAGTGGCTCTGCGATTTCTGCACCATTGGGGCCTTGAACTTCAGAGATCAATGAGTCACACTTGAGAACCTCTAGCGTATCCAGATTTTGTAGCCTCTGGCGCATGGCATATGGAATCACATACTTCAATTTGTGACAACCTTCAACCTCGAGGATCTTTAATTGACAAAAGGATTCCTCTACGTGGCCATACTCTTCCCAAATCTTTGTTATATTATCCAGATCACGTACATGAAGTGTCTCCAAGGCAGGGAATACAACCTGCAACAAATTAATAGACTATCAACAAATAATTTCTTAGAGCATCTCTCCAACAGTCTATTCAACCACTTTGAGATACTCACAAAAATTATCTCCAACACCATCCCCAAATCTTAGTCATCAAATCTGCAACCTCATTCTTTGTCTTCACAACTGGTAATTTGACCTTGCCTCTTCAAAATATTTATTTTGTTTTGGGAGAATCAAAATGCTAAAAATATTTATTTTGCTTGATGGGTTTGATGTACAACTCATTTTAAGTCAAATACTGCATTAATTGAATTGAGGAGACTGATGAGGCACAAAATATTAATGTAGCAAATAATGCTCTTCAAATTACCACGTATGTCAACAAACTCCAATTTGAAGAGTTTTTTTGCTACTACTATTGGAGATGCTTTTAGAATACCATCAAGTTTTAGATCCAATATAACAGATATAGAAACATGCATTCTCACTAAAGAGGATATTTAATGAAAACTGATAAATCCACAACAGAAAATAATATTTTCACATGAAAATTGTTGCTATACATCTATAGCGATATTTTTAATGTGAAAATATCAAAAAATGTTGTCGAAATATCAATTTCCTATTTAATTTATATAATCAAAACTATCAACTATCAATTCCCTCACTGCGGTGAATGCACATATAAAATTTATACACTAATTATTATTTTGAATTTATACTTTTCTTCATAGTTGCCAAATTGTATCGTGTATCAAAAAATTTCATATATATTGTATTGTGAATCGTATAGAAACAAAATGCAAAATATTATAATATATATTTTAACATATAAAACACATAATTTATTGGACAATCAAGCATACTAGCTTGATTGTATATAAAAGTTGTCAAGTAAATATTAATGTAGACAAAAATAAATTTTAAAATTAAATAATAGCCAAAATTCTGACAACTATGCTTTTCTTAACTTTTAAGTACTTGCCTCATGTTTACTCTTTTTCAATTTCAATAATATTTAAAGATTAATTATAATTTATACATGGCTCTTCTAAAATATTATAATATATATTTTAATTCATGTGAGAAAGATCACGTGGAAATATCATTGTTGAATGTGAAAAATATCAATTCTCAAAATTTATTCATATCCACATTCTACCCTCCACATACAAGTAGGAATTTTTTATTTTATTTTATTTATTATTATTATTTACTTATTTCACTCATTGATTCGTATTCTTTTTAAGTGCTATATATATACACATAAATTACAAAATTACTAGTTTTCAAATTTCGTATATTTTATATAATCTTGTATTCCCTAGACCTGGCAAAAGAGGCCCAGGCCTGCGGGCTGGGCCGGCCCGGCCCGTGGTCCTCAACTTATTTTTTAAAAAAATTAAAATGTCGCTACTTGTGGGTTGTGAGGCTTGAACACAATACTTGTAAGTAAATAAATAAAAGTTCAAACCAACTGAGCTACAACAACTATTTGTTTTTAATGCAATCTTCAATATGTTTTAATAATAATTGAAAATTATAATTAAGATATGTAGTTAATATAGGTAATTAATTAATAATACTAATTTATAATACTATTAAAATTTTAATTGATTGAGATATGTAGTTAATGTAGGTAATTAATTAATCGTGATTGTAGCTTTATTCTTTGGGGTTTTGGCGCTTTCCCACTTAACCACCTATAGTCAGTAAAGCTACATTTAAACTCCCGACTTTTTGAGTTGAAGTGAAAATGTCACCTTTTCCATCCAACTTAACTGTGCGTGTATGTCAAACGCCAAAAACACGTGAAAAGGGGCTGTAAGAGTTTTAAAAAAAACCTAATAAATGTCTAAAATACCCCCTTCTCCTTCCTCTCTTCTCCTCTTATTCTCCCTTCTACCTTCAAACCCACCAACACTCTCAAAGGCATCACCGATCAAATCCAAAAATGGGTGGGCCAAGCAGTGATAGGAGGGTGTCAGAGGTTAGAGATGAGGAAGCACATGAATGAGATTAGAAATTAGCAACAGAATCTAACAATAGAAATAAACCACATCCGAAACATCAAGAGTTATATCTGCGATTTCTCAACATACTCTCTTTCTATCTCTATATATTTCTCTCTGGTATAACAGTTATATCTGCGATTTTTGTAGATTTCTGGAGGAATTTGGGCGGAAGTTTAGATTTTTACAATTAATCGGAGGTTGCGAAAATTGGGTTGTGATTTTATTTTTTTTGGAAAACGAGAAAGGGAAAGAGATGTGGGGATTTGGGGGAAGATGTTACTGAGGAAGAAAAGAGAGAGGAAAGAAATTAGAAGGGATAGTGGTGATTTTTGCGTGGATGTATAGTGAGGAGTAACATGTCAAAAGCTATGTTGACCTCTATGCCTCTCTCGGTTGGAATTCTCTTATTTGCCATTCCCAATTCCTCAATATGTATGTTCCCATTCCGATTCCGATTCTTTCTTTTCGATTTATAATTTTTTTTATTCTTATTACTGTTAATCTTCTGTATTATATCTTTTATGGGTTTTGTTGAGATTGAGCAAAGTACACAAAAAATGTTATTTGTTAAGTTTCCAAATAAACCCACGTCAATATAGCATATGGATGTTTCCAAAAAAATTTCTTCTTATGAGCTGGAAATGGTTTTTTTCGAAATAATATATGATGTAGATGTTTTAGAAACTTAAATTAATAGTTGGGGAGACTGAGAATGATTGAAACGAGTGTGTGAAAATTGTTTTTACCTAGTTGGATCAAGTGAGTGAAGATTTGAATGGAGTTGCAGACCTTGTTGCAAAGCAGAGCATGAATATGTTGATTGTAGCTGCTTCTTAGCTGCAGTTTGTGTATGGGTCCTGCTGGACTTGCTTGAGATGGATTTGTGAGGGGAATTGTGATGTAGATCTATGGTTTTTGTGGCGAAAATTGATAGTTTATGGAGTAAAAAATTTGTGATGAACACTAATGGGAACATTTAGTTTTTTGCTATAATTACTATTGGTGAAGCTCTCTTGGTCAAAGTCACTGGTTAGAAAGTGGTTCAATATCAAGAGCTAAAATGAGGAATTTCAGGCAGATGAAGATGTATATGGGGGTGGGTATCTAATTTCAATATCTCTATCTATCATCTTCTAAATTTGGTTATGAAGTTAGTATCTAATTTGGTTATGCTGAGGAGTTTGGACAGAGAAATTGAAGAAATTGGAAACGGGGATGATGAGAAGGAAGATGGAAGCTTTCAATATATATATGGAGGGTAATTTAGTCTTTAGCCAACTCAACTAACAGAGTTAAGACGGAAAGCATTTATTTACTTCAACTCAAAAAGTCGGGAGTTTAAATGTAGCTTTACTGACTATAGGTGGTTATGTGGAAAAGCGTCCAAACCCCAGGTGGTGATCTGAACTTAACCCTTTATTTAAAGATGTGGACATTGTTCACTTTTTCCTTTCTATTTTAATATTATCGTTTTTACTAATAAATAAGGATATATAAGTTTATATACTTATTATTAATTTTAATTTATACTTTTCTTATCTTAAGTACTTGCCTCATGTTTTCTTTTTTTGTCATTTCAATAATATTTAAAGATTATTTCTAATTATAGTTAATTTCAAATAATATTTTCACGTTTTTAAATAATAATATATAATGGAAACTGATATTTTCACATGAATTTTTTGATATAACGACACTTAATAAGAGAATTGAAAAAATAAACGAAGCATACCTTTCCACATAAGGTTTTAAACACCGGTAGAAAACCAAGACGCAACTCACTTAATTTGGGAAAGTATATGATTTCGTTAATTTGGCCTTCATTCCTTGCAATCTCTTCCAACATCTCACAATGATAAATGTGGAGCTCTTTCAGTTGCTGGAGACATCTTGCAGTGGAAGTGTAGAAGAGATATTTGAATCCCGATCTTGAAATTTGTAATTCACTTAATTTAGATAAAGACCCCACACGTTGATGAGGCTGTCCGTGAATTCTGAACAGATACTCGTCTTCTATGCATTCCCTTATGTTTAGCCATTTCAAGTCTGTAAAGGCTTCTCCTCCTTGGCTGAAACATTTCTGTAAACCCGTCACTCTTTTCAATGTCACATAATCACCTCTCTCAAGCAGGGTTTTTACCCCACCGTTGATACAATCATTGCACAAGTACACTGATTTTATAGCTGAATCATGTTTTGGTTCATGTTTCCAAAAATTCATATCACCACCCACAAATATTTTATATCTACATAAATTTTTGCAAAAATTTTCATCTGGACAAGATTTGACATCTTCAAAATAAATTTCCAAACTTGTCAATTTGCTTGACACATAAGATAAGGGGGTCTTTCTCTTGGTTTTTCCATCCAAAATTTTGCAACGTATTGGAAGATACAATTCTTCAAGGCACACTAAACCTGACAACACAATTCCCGTAATTTCAGTACACCGCCCCAAATCTAACATCCGAAGACGTCTCAATTTTGGTAAATCTAGCATCAGGCCTCCAAGTCCATATATCTGATGAATGGTAAGCATCTCAAGATTTTTCAACTGAATGATGTGAGACATGTCATGCACATTGCATCCTTTTACTAAGGTTAGACTCCGGAGTGATCTATCCAAGTTTTGAATAGACAATGGCAATTCATAAGGATATTCAATGCGGAGCGATAAATATTTGAGTTTCGAAAATGACTTAAAAATGCTATCTGGACCCTCTAAGATGACTGCACTTGAGGTACAAGGTGTGAAGGTCTGGGCACTCCAGATTATCAGGAAAGTAGACACTGTCACTTTTGAAATCAAGATAGATTAATTTCTGAGAACTTAAACCAGTCTGCCACAATGAGGAACAATTACTTTCAGATAGGAATAAGTATTGAGGATCTTTGGCAGTTATAGATCTTGCAACATCTCTGATGATATCATGCAGTTTAACACTACCATAATCTCGACCTTCAAGCAGTAAAGAAGAAGATTTGAGCTCAGAGACCATTGCATTTACTCTATTTCATGCAGCTTCCAACGTATACGTATTCCAATCTTCAAGCAATCCTGACCCGACTACAAGTCTGAACAGAAATTCGATCTTAATCTCCTCATCTTCCCCAGCCAATGAACATAGCGAAAGGCACAAGTATGCGTCTTGGTTTAGTATATTGAAACTCAACGCAGACAAGCATAAACATCGGGAGGTATTCCCTTAATTTTTTCTGGTTTGCATTTCATGAGTTGATTACGTGCGTCCACCCATGAATCTTTAGACTTCTTGTGGAGTGCTTTTCCAACCGCAGCAATAATGAGAGGCAGACGTGCACATTTGTTGCACACCTGCCTTGCCAAAGAGTCATCTACAGACTCAATAGAAGAAATACCAACAGTCTTGGTGAACATATCCCACGCTTCATCTTCTGTCAAGGCTTCAATCTCAACAGGATCCTCACAGTTGTTTTCAATGCACACATCACGCAATCGAGACGTAAGGAGGATCTGACAGCCCTTGATACTATCATCCCCAAAAGGAATTCCTATTTCTGCGAAAGGAATCTCACTCCAGACATCGTCTAATATGACAAGGATTGTATCCCCTTCTTTGCTCAATCTAGCCTTCACCTTCACTTGAGAAGCTCTGTCCTCACTTCTCTCAGTTATGTTTAAATAGGTCGCCAGTTGATCTTGTATCTTCCCTATGTCCACCTCCTGACCGACGTTTGCTCGTGCAATTGTTTTGAAAATCCCATTCGCCTTGACTTCTTTGGAAGCTTCCTCCATCATCCTGGTCTTCCCCACACCTCCAAATCCGTAGAGACCAACCACGGGAAAACCATCTTCTTTGTAATTCATGAGTGCCTTCAGAATCTTCTTGTAAGCAACTTCTCTAGATCCAAAATTCTGGTATCCAGTACTAGATATTGGGTTATAGTCTTTGGGTGGAAAATATGAAATTTCACCGGTAAGTAGTTTTTTCTCGAGATCAGAGAATTCACTTACCGTGGTGGTCTTCTTTGCAGCCCACCTACCGAGTTGAAAACAGCGGTAGGGATTGGCACGCCTCCAGGATGTTCTGACTTCTTCATACTTTACCAAAAACTCTGTTAGTTCGCCATTGATTTTTTTCACGTCATCCTGCCAATTAGACACATGATCCTCAATTATTTTTCCATTATTTTCAGCTTCTTCAACTTGTCTTTTGATCCTCTGCTCCTTAGTATTAAGGCCTTCGATTTCAATTTTCAGCTTAGCAACATTATCCTTGTAAAAAAGGATATAACCAATTCCACGAGACACAGCTCCAATTGGAATATCAGAAATACGATTCACAGCAGGTCCCACAATTGGAATATCAGAAATACTGCACATGGTTGTTGTTTTTTATGCGTGTAATTTGGGAAAAAAAATAAAGAACAACAGATGGTAAAAGTAGATGATAAGGCAGAGATGTGGATCAATAATATAAACTGAGCAGCAAAGGCTAAAAGAGGAGGGCAAGCAAGTTTAAATGTAAGACCCCAACTTATTAATGAATAAAATCAAATTTTCTCTAAATATTATTGTGAATAATAAGGGATTAATTTGATATAATACTTTGGTTATGGGTGAAATGCGCAAATATTTCAAATAAGCAAGTGGTTATAAAATATTCATTTTGTCGGGGAATATTCGTTTGGTCGTGGAATATTCTTGCTGTCGGGGAATATTCGTACGACGGCGCAGCCTTGTGTGGGCCCCATAACGGAAAGCGATTGGATGAAGAAAATGACAAGTATAAGTTATTTATAAATAACGGCGTAGTTGTTACCGTTAATACTGTTGGAATACCCGGTGATTAAAATACAGTAGCACACGGTATTGCACCAATTATTGATTCCTACGTAAGAAGGCACTACTCAATAATTGTTACAGTAGTTATTGTTCAATATTTTATTTTATTGATTCAATAATTGTTGCATTGATATTTTATATTATTGTTGTTTCAATAATTGTTGCTGCACAGTATTTTCCATTATCAGATCAATAATTCATATTATTTGAATAATATTATTAGATAACATTATTGGCAATGTCTAGAAAGTTCTGTCTAAGGAGAGGTTTGGTCATCTAATTGCGCGCCAGTAAGGAGAAATCCTTATTGGAAAGCCCCCTCTTTCCTGGGAACGGCCTGGTTGTCATAAATGTGATTCTGTAATATTATTTGTGAATAATTAATTATTGATTCATATGATAAGGAAATATTTATTTTATGTGGATATAAATGAGAGATATATTTTTGTGGTTAAAAATGAAGGAGTTAATGTTGAGGTTTTTATCAGTATTTTTGTCGGAATGGAGGTATTAAAAATCAGGGTTTTTGAGAAATATTGCGGGTGTTATAATTTTTAATCCGACCGTTGGATCATGGTAATTTTTGGATATGTTATACATATATAAGTTGAGTATATGTCCACAAATTTTGAACCGTTAAAAATGAACGTATGATTTATTATGAATTTTACGAGATGACTGGTTCAGAAATTGTTGAATTTTCGGAGTTTATCATTTTGATGGAAAATTCTAGAATTGGTGGGCCCCACTTGTGGTTGGTGAAGAAATGTGCTGAATTATATTTCAAATGTGGTGGGTGGGAATAGTAGCAGGTAAAGCCATCAGGTTGCAGGTCAAACCTACTAAAATTTTCCTATAAATAGAGGGCTAAGTTAGAATTGAAAATCACACCAGAAACAAGTTTTCTCTCTTTCTCTCTCTAGATTATTGAGTGTATTTTCTGAGTATTTAGATACTTTGAGAGTTTCTATTCATCAGAGCAAGTTTCTTTCAGCCTTATACCGGTATTCCGACCAGAAGTACTGATATCTTGAGGTAAGGGGTATTATTTATTTCACATTCTGAAGAGATATTATTTTTCGTATTCGTATGAATATTATTTCTGTTCAATATTCATAAGAAATTTTATTTCGTTCAATATTCACGAGAAATATTATATTCGTTTAATATTCGTAATGAATATTATTTTCGTTTAATATTCGTAAGGGATATTATTTTCTTCTTAAATGATATTATTTTCTTCAATATCATTATGCTGAAATATTGATATGAGTTTTTATCAAATTTGGAACTTTTTGTGTCGGGGTTACTATTCACGTATACGGTACTATTCACGTATACGGCACTATTCACGAATACGACACTATTCACCGAAAAATAAAATTTTTCTTTTTTGTCCAAGATGTCTATTATGGTTACTATCTTTGATTGTATCCATGTTTTGATCTTTATTTTTGAATTCTGCTTCACAATTGATTATTATGAAGTATTATTGATCTTGGATAAACTGTTATACGAATCCCTACTATTTGTCCTTCTGTCTCATTGGATTCGTTCTCTTTAAGATATTTTTCATCATCCTCAGTCCTAAATGATGATATTAATGAATATCTTTGGCCTGTAGTGCAAAGATGTATGATTACTTGATGAATATCTTTGGCCTGTAGTGCAAAGATGAACAGGTGTTGATATGAACATGACTGACAGGTGATACAAATGAATATCTTTGGCCTGTAGTGCAAAGATGAATATTTGGATAAAGATGATTATTAATTGATGTTACAGGGATAAAATATTGATGATGGACTTTTAAATCTTAGAAGATAGTAGAATTCTTTCTCTACTTGACTCTTCTAATGGTTTGCTGTTTCCGCTGCAGTTGTTGATCTAAAACTTGTTGTCGATTATATTCTATCAGATTTTTCCCTGTTGAAGACTAACGATAATTTGTTTGTATATTATCTTAGTCATAATATTCTTTACTGGGCTAGTTGAGCTCACCCTTTTCCTTTTTGTTCCATTTTTCATCTCAGGAGGTGAGAACATAGCAGGATCTAGTCGGGGTATGGAGTGATGGTTCTAGAAAGATGTTTTAGCAGTCCTCACTATTTCTGTAAAATAGTGTTTGAATAATTGTAATGAGGATTTATTTGAGTGCGGATATTGTCTAGAAGACAATATTTGTATTTAAACTCACAGTATGTGTTGTCGTATTTTGCACGACATTTGTATTATTGAAGTTGTAGTTTGCTTTCTGTACCATGTATTTGGCGACTCAGAATGGGTGTTGTATACCTATTTTGGGGGCGTCACAGTTGGTATCAGAGCTTAGGGATATGATCCCTGGCTGAGATGTGAGACAAGAACTAGGAGGGGAGAGACGGGGAATTCCTTCACTAGTATGACTTGACTAAGTTTATTTGGTGTTTATTTGGTCGGTCAGAGTATAGGGATAATATATGACATGACTATTAACCCTTGTTTTATGGCAGTATTTAAGAATGGCAGCTGAGAACGTTAATAATGGAGTAAATCAGATCGTGGAGACACCTTTGATCACCACCCAGGGGAACGTGCAACAGGAAGGCAATATTCCTCCTGTAAACAACGTTACCGAGCAAACGATGAATGATGGAATGTTTAGGAGCTTTTTGCAGTTCATGCAAAATCAGACGAGGGAGACTCGTGTGCAGAATACGGGTGGAAATGATAACGCACGGTTTGTCACAGCTAAGCAGTTCAAAGAATTGGGACCACCAGAATTTAAGGGAAAGCCGGATCCGATCATGGCGGAAACGTGGGTCAAGCAAATTACCAAGATATTCGATGTCTTGGGATGCACGGAGGAACAAAAGGTTCCATTCGCCACCTTTATGTTCCGCGGTGAGGCAGACTACTGGTGGGAGTCTGTGAAGCGTACCCAGCCTGACGCACTCAACATGTCCTGGGAAACATTTCAAAAACTGTTCAATGACAAGTACTTTCCTGAAAGTATTCGTCATATGAAGGAGGTAGAGTTTATCAAACTGGAACAAAACAACATGACGGTGTCCCAGTACGAGGCGAAGTTTGCAGAGTTATCCAGGTTTGCACCTCATTTGGTCGAAAATGAGGAACGAATGACAAGGATGTTTCTGAGAGGTCTAAAACCCGAGATTCGACAATATCTTATCTCTCATAAATTTTTCTTATATTCAGATGTTGTAAATAGGGCTCAATTATTAGAGCGAGATAATGAGTATGTGCAACCGAGGGACCACAACCAGGGTCATACCGGTGGCGGCAGTCATCGAAGCAATGAAAACCAGCAGGGAGGAAAACATTCGGACAAAAGCGGTAACCACTCTGGTGGTAATCGTGGTCGTGATAATAGAAGGAGCGAGTCGGGAGGAGATTTCAAGAAGAGAAGGTACAACAATGATAACGTGAAGACGTCAGCACAAACATCAACTGTTTCTAGGGGAGGAGAACGACCATCGGTCGTATGTTACAAATGTGGGAAAGAGGGACATATCAGCCCAAACTGCCCACAACAATCCAAGGTATGTTATAACTGTGGAAAGGAGGGTCATATAGCTCGAGAGTGTTCTGTAGCAAAATCAAGTTCAGCGGGGATGGTGACTCCAAAAGCTGTCCCGGATAAGTCGAAATCAGCGGTTCCTGGAAGGGCGTTTGTCGTTACTGGCCAAAACGCGAGAAACCCGAACGAGGTGATCACGGGTAAGCTAATCTTGAATTCTTGCGAAGTTTATACTTTACTAGATACCGGTTCTACCCATTCTTTTATCTCTCCTGCTTGTGCTCAACGTTTAAACTTGACTCCGGAGAAATTGGACTTTGATTTATCTGTTGAAACTCCGTTAGGAGAAACTTTCGTTACATCTACAGTTTTTAAATCTTGCATGATCCAAGTTGACACTATCACATTACCTGTTGATCTTATCTCTTTAAAGATACTTGCTTTTGATGTGATTTTAGGAATTGATTGGTTAACTACTCATCATGCCAAAATTGATTGCTTTCGTAAGGTTGTTAGTTTTCATATTCCTAAGCAACCTGTTATTCAAATTCAAGCAACCAAACCATTGAAGTCAAACTCTTTCATATCAAGCCGTAAAGTCATTCGTTTATTGAAAAACGGATGTCAAGCTTTCTTAGCTATGTTATGGACTTGAACAAAAATACGTCAGAATTGAATGATATTTCTGTTGTTAATAAAATCCCTGACGTATTTCCTGAAGAATTTCTTGGCCTACGCGTGATATTGAATTTTGTATCATCTTTGAATCCGGTACAAAACCCACTTCTAAAATCTCATATCGAATGGCTCTTTTGAACTTCAGGAGTTAAAAACCTAACTGTAGAAGTTTGTACCCGAGCCTTTATCTGGTGACTTCCTTTGTGGAATGCACTGAATCCAGACTCTCCGCAGGGGACGCCATATTCGTGCGGTAGTAAACTGATAGGTGTCATTGTGACGTGCTATCCAAGATTGGGATATGAGTCACAGTTGAGAGCAACCTAAGTCAGTAATCGAAATACATAGCTTTCTGGGCTTAACTTGTTACTATCGGAGATTCGTGGAAGGATTTTCTCGAATTGCTACTCCGTTAACTCAGCTGACTCGGAAAGATACAAAATTCGTATGGAGTGAGGAATGCGAGAAGAGTTTCCAATAACTCAAGAGTAGACTCATTTCGACACCTGTTCTGACAATACCATCTGGTTCGGATGGATTTGTTATCTACAGCGATGCTTCAGGCAAAGGGTTAGGATGTGTTCTCATGCAACATGGGAAAGTCATAGCCTATGCCTCACGACAACTCAAAGAATATGAGAGGAATTATCCTACTCATGATTTGGAGTTGGCAGCAATCGTTTTTGCGTTGAAGATCTGGAGACACTACCTGTATGGGGAGAAAGTGGAGATCTATACAGATCATAAAAACCTCAAATATTTCTTCACCCAAAAGGAACTCAACATGCGGCAGTGACGTTGGCTCGAGCTGTTGAAAGATTACGATCATACCATCCAATATCATCCTGGAAAAGCAAACGTAGTAGCTGACGCATTGAGTAGAAGATCATATGCGGGTACGAGTGCAATGTTGTTAACACAAAGGCCCATTTTGTATGACTTGCAAAGGATGGAGATAGAGATGAAGGCTCCAAGTACCCACATGATAATATCAAATATACGAGTAGAACCGACTTTAATCGATAAAGTTAAAGCTGCTCAAGCTACGGACATGGAGCTGATGCGTATGAAGAAGAAAGTGCAAGAAGGTGCTATTCCAGAAGCAAGAATTGATGAAGAAGGAATACTTCGAGTCAACTCCAGACTTTGTGTTCCTAACGATTTTGACTTGAAGCATAGAATAATGATGGAGGCACACAACACACCGTTTGCAATCCATCCTGGGAGTACCAAAATGTATCACGATCTTCGACATACATTTTGGTGGAGCAATATGAAAAGAGAGATCGCGGAGTTTATCTCGAGGTGTTTAACTTGTCAACGTGTAAAGGCGGAGCATCAAGTGCCAAAGGGTCCATTGCAACCACTTGAGATTCCGAAATGGAAGTGGGAACACATTACTATGGATTTTGTTACGGGTCTTCTCAAGGTTTCTCAAGGCATAGATGCGATTTGGGTTATTGTTGATAGATTAACCAAGTCCGCTCATTTCTTGCCGATACGTGAGACTTATTCCCTTGAACGTCTTGCTAGTATGTACGTGAACGAGATTGTGAGATTGCATGGCATGCCAGTATCCATAGTTTCGAATCGTGACCCAAGATTCACTTCACGATTTTGGGTTAGCTTGTAGAAAGCTATGGGCACGGATTTACGATTCAGTTCAGCATACCATCCTCAAACGGACGGACAATCAGAGAGGACTATTCAAACTCTTGAAGATCTATTAAGACTTTGTGTCTTAGATCTCAAAGGGAGTTGGGATAAGTACCTACCATTGGTGAAATTTTCCTACAACAACAGTTATCAGGCGAGCATAGGTGTGGCTCCATTTGAGGCGTTGTATGGAAGAAAATATCATTCTCCAATATGCAGGGACGAGGTGGGTGAAGCAACATTGTTGGGACCAGAGTTGGTACGCATTACTACAGAGAAGATCCAAACGATTCGACAACGTATACAAACGGCACAGGATCGACAAAAGAGTTATGCGGATCTTCATCGGAAGGACGTAGAATTTAATATTGGGGATCATGTATTATTACGTGTTGCACCATGGAAGGGAGTTACAAGATTTGGGAAGATAGGAAAGCTCAATCCAAGATTTGTTGGTCCATTTGAGATTCTTGAGCGAATAGGAAATGTGGCATATAGACTCGCATTACCTCCAAGCATGTCTCGTGTTCATAATATTTTTCACATATCTATGCTTCGTAAGTATGTTAAAGACCCGAACCACATTATTGAGTTAGAACCAGACGAGATAGCTGAAGATTTAACGTACGAGGAGATACCTGTTAAGATCTTGGATAGGAAAGAGCATGTCCTACGCACGAAGGTTATACCACAAGTTAAGGTTTTGTGGAGAAACCATGCTATTGAAGAAATGACCTGGGAGTTGGAATCAGAAATGAAAGCGAGGTATCCTCACCTTTTTGAAACATCAGGTACGTACGTCAATTTCGAGGATGAAATTTCATAAGGAGGGGAGGTTGTAAGACCCCAACTTATTAATGAATAAATTCAAATTTTCTCTAAATATTATTGTGAATAATAAGGGGCTAATTTGATATAATACTTTGGTTATGGGTGAAATGTGCAAATTTTGCAAAATAAGCAAGTGGTTATAAAATATTCATTTTGTCGGGGAATATTCGTTTGGTCGTGGAATATTCTTGCTGTCGGGGAATATTCGTACGACGGCGCAACCTTGTGTGGGCCCCATAACGGAAAGCGATTGGATGAAGAAAATGACAAGTATAAGTTATTTATAAATAACGGCGTAGTTGTTACCGTTAATACTGTTGGAATACCCGGTGATAAAAATACAGTAGCACACGGTATTGCACCAATTATTGATTCCTACGTAAGAAGGCACTACTCAATAATTGTTACAGTAGTTATTGTTCAATATTTTATTTTATTGATTCAATAATTGTTGCATTGATATTTTATATTATTGTTGTTTTAATAATTGTTGCTGCACAGTATTTTCCATTATCAGATCAATAATTCATATTATTTGAATAATATTATTATATAACATTATTGGCAATGTCTAGAAAGTTCTGTCTAAGGAAAGGTTTGGTCATCTAATTGCGCGCCAGTAAGGAGAAATCCTTATTGGAAAGCCCCCTCTTTCCTGGGAACGGCCTGGTTGTCATAAATGTGATTCTGTAATATTATTTGTGAATAATTAGTTATTGATTCATATGAAAAGGAAATATTTATTTTATGTGGATATAAATGAGGGATATATTTTTGTGGTTAAAAATGAAGGAGTTAATGTTGAGGTGTTTTATCAGTATTTTTATCGGAATGGAGGTATTAAAAATCAAATCAGGATTTTTGAGAAATATTGCGGGTGTTATAATTTTTAATCCGACCGTTGGATCGTGGTAATTTTTGGATATGTTATACATATATAAGTTGAGTATATGTCCACAAATTTTGAACCGTTAAAAATGAACGTATGATTTATTATGAATTTTACGAGATGACTGGTTCAGAAATTGTTGAATTTTCGGAGTTTATCATTTTGATGAAAAATTCTAGAATTGGTGGGCCCCACTTGTGGTTGGTGAAGAAATGTACTAAATTATATTTCAAATGTGGTGGGTGGGAATAGTAGCAGGTAAAGCCATCAGGTTGCTGGTCAAACCTACTAAAATTTTCCTATAAATAGAGGGCTAAGTTAGAATTGAAAATCACACCAGAAACAAGTTTTCTCTCTTTCTCTCTCTAGATTATTGAGTGTATTTTGTGAGTATTTAGATACTTTGAGAATTTCTATTCATCAGAGCAAGTTTCTTTCAGCCTTATACCGGTATTCCGACCAGAAGTACTGATATCTTGAGGTAAGGGATATTATTTTCTTCTTAAATGATATTATTTTCTTCAATATCATTATGCTGAAATATTGATATGAGTTTTTATCAAATTTGGAACTTTTTGTGTCGGGGTTACTATTCATGTATACGGCACTATTCACGTATACGGCACTATTCACGAATACGGCACTATTCACCAAAAAATAAAATTTTTCCTTTTTGTCCAAGATGTCTATTATGGTTATTATCTTTGATTGTATCCATGTTTTGATCTTTATTTTTGAATTCTGCTTCACAATTGATTATTATGAAGTATTATTGATCTTGGATAAACTGTTATACGAATCCCTACTATTTGTCCTTCTGTCTCATTGGATTCGTTCTCTTTAAGATATTTTTCATCATCCTCAGTCCTAAATGATGATATTAATGAATATCTTTGGCCTGTAGTACAAAGATGTATGATTACTTGATGAATATCTTTGGCCTGTAGTGCAAAGATGAACAGGTGTTGAGATGAACATGACTGACAGGTGATACAAATGAATATCTTTGGCCTGTAGTGCAAAGATGAATATTTGGATAAAGATGATTATTAATTGATGTTACAGGGATAAAATATTGATGATGGACTTTTAAATCTTAGAAGATAGTAGAATTCTTTCTCTACTTGACTCTTCTAATGGTTTGCTGTTTCCGCTGCAGTTGTTGATCTAAAACTTGTTGTCGATTATATTCTATCAGATTTTTCCCTGTTGAAGACTAACGATAATTTGTTTGTATATTATCTTAGTCATAATATTCTTTACTGGGCTAGTTGAGCTCACCCTTTTCCTTTTTGTTCCATTTTTCTTCTCAGGAGGTGAGAACATAGCAGGATCTAGTCGGGGTATGGAGTGATGGTTCTAGAAAGATGTTTTAGCAGTCCTCACTATTTCTGTAAAATAGTGTTTGAATAATTGTAATGAGGATTTATTTGAGTGTGGATATTGTCTAGAAGACAATATTTGTATTTAAACTCACAGTACGTGTTGTCGTATTTTGCACGACATTTGTATTATTGAAGTTGTAGTTTGCTTTCTGTACCATGTATTTGGCGACTCAAAATGGGTGTTGTATACCTATTTTGGGGGCGTCACAAGTGTACAGAAGAAAGAGAACATTTTAAATCTGGACTATGAAATGAATAGTCTCCATTTATTTGAAATGGAGATGATCCTGGTCCAATTATCAGATATGGTTTTTAAACCCGAATCGAATAGTCGTTTTAACCGATAAAAATCGGAATCGATCAACACTCCGATCCTATTTAATATAGTTTTTATTGATTGGGTTAAAAATTTGTTGACCATAGCTCTAACTGATGGTTCAACGGTAAAATCGGTTAATTAACTCAATGAATCGATTTTCTTTTGTATCAATTTTTTTTTAATATTAAAACTAAACATTTTTAGTAATATTATAATTCAATTTTATTATGTTTTAATTCATAAAAAATAAATTTTTAAAATTTATTAATTATTAATAATATGTAATTTTTAATATTAATAACGTCATTGACAGTTTAACACTGGTTGAATCAGTGATTTATTTATTCCGTATCTTTTTTTTTTAGTTCGATGATCGGTTGAAATATGAAAAACTTGTTAGTGACTTGGTTTTTTTGGAGAGAGAAAATAAAGGGTGTTTGGCGAGGAGGGGAAAGAATGATGGGGAAAGGCGGAAAGCTGTGGGCGTAGGGAAGATGGTAATATGATATTAATATGTTTGTTTAGGTGGGAAAGGGTAAGATGTAGACAGGCGTGTGTTTGGTGGATTTTAATTAAATTCTCTGTCCCTCCCATCACGTTTCACGGACGTCCGCCTTTTCTTTTGTACTACTTCTAGTATTTTTAATTTTCCTTTTTTTATTTTTTCCTGTCAATTCTAATTTTCTTTTCCACCCATTAGCTGGTTTTAATTTAGAGATTGCAATCCGTCTCCCGAGTCCCGGCCCACCGTCTTCGGCGAGAGCAGATCCTCTGTCCCCAAATTTTCTGTCCCCCTTGTGTCCTCCTATTTAAATTATGACACATGTCATTTTATTTTATTTTAGAATTAATTAGTGTTAAGTAAGAGACTATGTGTCAAAATATAAGTGGAAGGACACAAGGGGACAGAAAATTTGGAGACAGAGGATCTGCTCTCGTCTTCGGCGAAGAATGTGGCTTCTTTTTGCCCTTAGCTGGCTTAGTCGGCTGTATAGGATTTTATTATTATTATTAGTAAGAATACATTTTTTTAAAAGATTTACATTTTTAGTTATCTTCTCAATAAAGTTAAAAATAGTATTGGCGTGATCAAGTACCGATGTCTCCATCCAGTATTCTCCTAAATAATGACTCACCTTCTGAGCTACTTTATTATTTTAGAATAAATTATTATAATAAATTAAAAAAAATCAAATTTTAATAAATATTTTGCTTTTTTAAAATTCAATAGACCATACTTTAATATGTTATTGAAAATAATTTTTTTTTATAGTCAGAAAATTTTCAATCGCAATCGGATTAATCTCAAGATCAACCTTTTTATCAAGACTTTACATCCGCGTTCCCGCGATCCCATAAAACATGAACCATATATGGCTTTTAGGGGTGTTAGCCGAGCAGAGTAGCTCGATACTCGATTCGAGATCGGTTCGAAAATATGATCCAAAACTCGAATTCGAAGTTGATTCGAGTCGAATATAATTCATACTCATTTTCTGTTTAATGATACACGAGTCGAATTCGAGTATACCAGTATTCGCTCAGATTAGGGTTCGAATATTTCATTTTTTCTCGAACCATACTCGATACCTATTCGATGGATCATATTCGAATACTGGTCTTGTAAGACCCCTAATTTTATGAAATAAAAGTATTCAATTTTTCTTATAATTACTATTCAGTAAATGGTTAAATTGATAAAAGTTTAAAGTTATGGGTGAAATATGAATTTTTTTCAAAATAAACAAGTGGTTATAAAATAATTATTGTTGTCAGAAAATATTCGTTTGGTCGTGGAATATTCTTTCTGTCGGGAAATATTCGTACGACGGCGCAGCTATTTGTGGGCCCCATAACGGAAAGCGATTGGATGAAGAAAACGACAAAATTGAGTTTTTATAAATAACGGCGTAGTTGTTACCGTTAACGCTGTTGAAATACCTGGTGGTTAAAATACAGTAATACGCGTAGTTGCACAGTAGCACACGGTATTACACAGTATTTTTTTCAATTATTGATTCTTACGTAAGAAGACACTACTCAATAATTGTTCCAGTAATTTCTGTTCAATATTTTATTTTATTGAATCAATAATTGTTGCGTTGATATTTTATATTATTGTTGTTTCAATAATTGTCACTGCACAGTATTTCCCATTATCAGATCAATAATTCATATTATTTGAATAATATTATAAGATAACATTATTGGCAATGTCTAGAAAGTTCTGTCTAAGGAGAGGTTTGGTCACCTAATTGCGCGCCAGTAAGGAGAAGTTCTTATTGGAAATCCCCCTCTTTCCTGGGAACGGCCTGGTTGTCATAAATGTGATTCTGTAATATTATTTGTGAATAATTAATTATTGATTCATATGATAAGAAAATATTTATTTTATGTGGATATAAATGAAGGATATATTTTTGTGTTTAAAAATGAAGGAATTAATGTTGAGGCTTTTATCAGTATTTTTGTCGGAATTGAGGTATTAAAAATTAGGGTTTTTGAGATATTTTACGGGGGTTATAATTTTTAATCCGACCGTTAGATCGTGATAATTTTTGGATATATTATACATATATAAGTTGAGTATATGTCCACAAATTTTGAACCGTTAAAAATGGACGTATAATTTGTTATGAATTTTACGAGATGACTGGTTCAGAAATTGTTGAATTTTCGGAGTTAATCATTTTGGTGGAAAATTCTAGAATTTGTGGGCCCCACTCTTGGTTGGTGAAGAAATGTGCTGAGATTTTTATTCAAATGTGGTAGGTGGGAATAGTAGCAGGTAAAGCCATCAGGTTGCAGGTTAAGTCTGCTTTGGTGTGCTAACATTTTCTTATAAATAGAGGGCTAAGTTAGAATTAAAAATCACACCAGAAACATAAGCTTTCTCTCTTTCTCTCTCTATATTATGAAGCATATTTTGTAAGTATTTAGATACTTTAAAAGTTGCTATTCAGTGCAAGTTTCCTTCGGCTTTGCATTCCAGTCAGAAGTACTGCTCTTTTGAGGTAAGGGATAGTAAGGGATTTTAAGAGTTGTTATGTTTTTCAATTTTGTAATTTTTCTGACCTTCAGAAAATTCTAGAAAAATTTGAAATGATATTTTGATGAGTTTTCTTGATTGTGTCCAAAAATGGTGATTTTTGGATGTATAGATTAAGAGTTATGAATTTTATGAGAAAATACTATTTTAAAAGTAACCGCTTATAACTTCTTGTGGTTAACTCCAAAATTGATAAAATTTTTATTGGGAGTACATGTATATGGTAGGAGTATACTCTGTGAATTTCAGAATTTTTAGATAAAAGTATAATTTTTGATAAATGTCTAAATATTCGGCTGTTTTGGCCATATGAAAAATAATAAATAACTTTTAAAAATTCTGAGAAAAATATATGTTCAATATGGGACTATATTCTGCTAAATTCCAGAAAAAAAATATTTTTGGAACTGATTTGATATTTTTCATGAAAATGGTCTAGTTATGAGTAAATGAATTAAATATGTTTTATGAAGTAAGAAAATTAGAAAATAGAATTTTATGACTTGAGAATCTTATATGAGGTATATGCAAGTTTTTAATGAGGGTTTTTGGTTATTGGTGATGAAATCTTATGAGTTTGACATTTTAGAATGATTAAATACATTATTTTAGTAAAGTGTAAACAATTAAAACAAATTGTTTATAAGCTTAAGAAATATTATTCTTTCAATATCATTATACCGAAATATTGGTATAGATTTTATTGTGAAATTCCTATCTTTTGTGTCGAAGTTACTATTCATGAGTTACTATTCACGATTTACTATTCATGAGTTACGAATATTACTCTTGAGATTAAAACTATATGTTGATCATATTATTTTTATTATCATATATAACATTTTTATAACTCTGATGTTGAAATTCTCTTTCACTGGAGTGTAAAGATGGGTAGATTATTGGTATGATCATGAATAGGGTTCTCTTTGGCATGTAGTGCAAAGTTGAATTGTGACTGATATGATCATGACCGTTGAATTTATAATTGAATATCTTAAGCTTAAGTGCAAAGGTGAATTGATCAACATGGTTATAATTATTGTTTATATAAATTCTGAAATGATTATATATTTCTTTGAGATATGAATATATTTGGCATGTAGTGTAAATATGAATTGTTGATGAATATCTTTGGCCCGTAGTGCAAAGATGAACTGTTGTTGAATATCTTTGGCCTGTAGTTCAAAGATGGTCTGTTGATGAATATCTTTGGCCTGTAGTGCAAAGATGAACTGTTATTGAATATCTTTGGCCGTAGTGCAAAGATGGATATATTAGTATGATTATGAACAGGAACTGTGATTTGGTATAACCATGATCTTTGATGTTTCAGGTAAAGACAGGTGATGAAAATATTCTTCGTCGTGGAAGCGAAGAAAAATTTAGAATCATAATTATGATTATGAGTTATTTATATGATTGTGGACCAGAATTGTTGATTGATGTTATAGGGATAAAACATTGTTGGTGAATTTTTAACATGGAGAAGATAATAGACTTTATAGTCTATTTGACTCTTCTAATGGATTGTTCGTTCAGCTGCAACTATGGTTGAAATTTTTATTATCTACCATATGTTCTAAATCTCTGATTTATTACTGATGAAGACTATTGATAATTTATTTATCTTTAGTTATGATATTTTTTACTGGGCTAGTTGTGTTCACCCTTTTGCTTCACAATTTCTTTCAGGTAATAAGAGTGTAGCTAGGTCGAGCGAGGGTAACGGGGAAATAGAACGGTGATCTCTAGCTGTGGAGTTCTCCCTAAGAAGTATAGAAAGATTCATTTAGTAGTTATATTTGGTGAATCCTATAGGGTGAGGCGAATCCAACGTTGGAAGAGTGTTTTGCCACTACCATACAAGATGTCTAATGACATACAACCTCGTATCATCATAAGACAGGATTGTGCTCATCCACTTATTGAGTATCTTTACGAGCACTACTTATATACTCTTGGTGTTTGTTTGAAGTATAATTTTCAATTAGAGACAGTGGAGATAATGATATATCAAGAGAAGAATCACCATTGAGAAGAATATGATAGTAATCTTCTCGTTTTTCTTTGGGGTATATTGGGTCAACCAAGGATAATTCTGTGGTCATATGATATCTATCACAACCTAGAAGTATGGCCTCCCATGTACAAAAGTTTCCTTGAGCACTTCCCAAAGATTCTAATTTCTAAAATAGTTTTTGACTATACCTTTATGTAAGGTGTCATTGTGAGGTGTTGTCCACGGTTGGGACATGAGTCACATTTTGTATATATTTGTATCCAAACTCACAGCATATATGTTGTTGTATTTTACACGATATTTGTTGTAATAAAGTTGTAGTTATTTTCTATACCATATATTTGACGACTCAGAATAGGTTGGATGGAATGGACCTGTTTTGGGGTTGTCACAGGTCTAATTCATACTAACAAGCTAAATATGTGATATTTGTATCAATCTTTATAATTTATAAAGTGTAGTATTAAATTGTATAAGCTTGTACTTGAATAAATCAGTGAATTGATTATCAATTCGTATTACATTTTTTGTAATTTCTTTATATAAATAAAAGTAAACGACATATATATATAAACATTAGTTCAATAATCAATTTAGTATGTGGTGGTTCAGTATTAAGTGAAACAATTCATATTCGAAACTCGATTTGAAGGCTCGTGAGTAACTCGTTTTATAAACGAGTCGAGTACATGCGAGTCAAGTAGGTATGAGTAATGATCCGAGTCGAATCTGGCGCAAATTAAAAATTTCTTGTCAAATTCGAGCTCAATTTTTTCGAATTGAGCCGAATCTGAACATTAAAGTGTTCGCTGAGATTCAACATACTTTACCCCTAATAACCTTTACAAATTATTATTGATGGTATTCAATTTCATAACGGCCGAATTTACTGGTCGTTCCGAGTTTCGTTTGAAATTCTGCGGACGTTAACTGCTAGAATTAAAAATAAATTAATTTTTATATTTTTATATCGTCAAAATATTTTATACCTGATTGGTTGAGAAAGTATAAACTTAAAACATCCCAAATATCAACTCGGTCAGCCGAGTGACGTTTACAAGCCAGCATTCACAAACCCCACCCATTGCACTCAACCACGCAACCGGCGCCGACAACACAGTTCGGCGCGTTCGAGAAACATCAATACACGCCTCAGCTTAGATCACCATAAATTCGTTCACGGCGCCACGTAGCCGAACGTATCCACACGTGGCATAAGCCGCCCACGGAGTCGAGGTTTAATAAAAGAAATTAATATTTTTACATAAATTTCTCTCATATAAAAAATAAAATTTACTCAGTATTAATATGAGAGATATTATATAAAAATATTAAATTTTTATATAAAAATATCAATTATTTTTAATAAAATATTTTAGGGTAAATTAGTAGTTAAATTTATTTTATATTTAACTAATACTTTTAAATATTTTTTGTAAATAAAATATTTTGTACGTATGAACAATCTTTAACGAATGTAGGAGCATATCCAGGCCCTTAGTTCAGTGGGGTCAATTTTTTAAAATAAAAATTTACAAAAAAAATAAAATACAATAAAATAAAGGCAACAAAAGATATGAGGGATATTGTAAATTGAATACACTTCCTCCCATATTATGTACAAAATGATATTTTATATTTTTTTAAAACATTGTTATTAATTATAAGAGACAACTCACGCAAGAATGTGAGATATTTTCACCTCTCGTGTCCTCTAAAATAAATTATCAAACTAAATAATATTGTTAAAAATATTATTTATATAATTTTTTTGAGACTTTATCGCTTTAAAACTGTGACGCCCCCAAAATTAGGTATACATCACCCATCTTGGGTCGTCAGATACATAGTACAGAATACAAATACAACTTAATAATACAACTGTCGTGTACAATACGACAAAACATAAACTGTGAGTTTGAATACAAATATTATCTTCTAGAGAGTATTCATACTCAAAAGGAGTCCTCATTACATTTATTAACACACCATTACATAGAATAGTGAGGACTACTAACTAATACTATCATTCGGACCATCACTCCGTACCCCGACTTGTCCCAGCTACGTTCTCATTTCCTGAAGAGAACAGTGAAAGAAAGGGTGAGCTCAACTAGCCCAGTAAGAAATATTATGACTAAGATAATGCAGAATAAATTATCATTAGCCTTCAACAATGTTAAACTGATAAAATATAATAGACATCAAGTTTAACTGTAGCGGAACAAGCAATCCATTAAAAGAGTCAAGTAGAAAATAAACTCTACTATCTTTTATGATTTAAAAAGTTTTTCAACACTGTAATCGCTGAGACTCAGCTTAATAAAATAATCCACATCATCGAATCACCCCTGCACTACGGCCAAGGATATTCGTATATTCATTAATGGTCATGATCATGCCAACAACTGTCCATCAATGCACTAGGGCCAATGAGGACTTTTACCACATCATTTGTAACATTACGGTCATGATTATACCGAATAATCCCTGGTCATAATCATACCAAGTCCATCTATGCAATACAGGCCACAGATGACTTTCAACATTTTATAAGCATGAGGATGATGACAATGATATAAGAATTCAATAAAACAAGTTCAAGAATTAATTTATCCAGGAATTAACAACGTCCAAATTGTCAACATGATACTGCATTGTGGAGTAAAATTCAAGAATGCTTAGAAGAATATTTTCTTGAAAAGATACTGGATGAAACGCAACTATCAAGGATATTCCACAAATTTCATGGAGTATAGAAGTCAAAACTTAACCAACTGAGTACAATAAAGAATGGAATAACAAAAGAATTCACCATGCATGCGATAGACCGCACAGACAGGTTATTCCAATAGAATAATAAATAATGGAACCAGGTCCGGCGTAAACGCACAGACAGGATATTCCGACAGAATAATAAATAATGGAACCAGGTCCGGTGTAAAACACACAGACAGGATATTCCAACAGAATAATAATAAACGGAACCAGGTCCGGTGTAAAACACACAGACAGGATGTTCCAACAGAATAATAAACGGAACCAGGTCCGGTGTAAAACACACAAACAGGATGTTCCAACAGAATAATAGAAGAATGTCACCAAGTATAGGGTAGAACGCGTATATGGTTATTCCAACAGATAATAACAAATGGAAATAACAGAAGTTTCTTCATGAATATAAAAGAAATAATATTCCCTACCTTAAAAGAATGGATATTGGAAAAGTGATGTAGCAGATGTGGAAACAAAAATAGGTTCATTCCACCCAACCCATTCTGAGTCGTCAAATACATGGTACAGAAAACAACTACAACTTTATTACAACAATTGTCGTGCAAAATACAACAACACATATGCTGTGAGTTTGGATATAAATATATACCAAATGTGACTCATGTTCCAACCGTGGACATCACCTCACAAATAACACCTTACATAAAGGTATAGTCAAAAACTGTTTTAGAAATTAGAATCTTTGGGAAGTGCTCAAGGAAACCTTCGTATATGGGAGGCCACGCGTCTAGGTTATGATAGATATCATATGGCCACAGAATTATCCTTGGTTGACCCAATAGATCCCAAAGAAAAACGAGAAGATTACTATCATATTCTTCCAATGGTGAGTCTTCTCTTGACATATCATTATCTCTACTGTCTCTAATTGAGAATTATACTTTAAACAAACACCAAGATTATATAGGTAGTGCTCGTATATATACTCAGCAAGTGGATGAGCACATCCCTGTCTTATGATGACACGAGGTTGTATGTCGTTAGACATCTTGTATGATAGTGGCAAACACCCTTCCAACGTTGGGTACACCTTACCCTATTGGATTCACCAAATATAACTACTAAATGAACTTTCTATACTGCTTCGGGAGAACATCCACAGCTAGAGACCACCGTTCTATTTCCCCGTTACCCTCGCTCGACCCAGCTACACTCTTATTACCTGAAAGGAATTGTGAAGCAAAAGGGTGAGCACAACTAGCACAGTAAAGAATATCATGACTAAAGATAATTAAATTATCAATAGCCTTCATCAATAATAAATCAGAGATTTATAACATATGGTAAATGATAAAAATTTTAACCATAGTTGCAGCGGAACGAGCAATCCATTAGAAGAGTCAAATAGACTATAAGTCTATTATCTTCTCCATGTTAAAAATCCATCAACAATGTTTTATCCTGTAACATCAATCAACAGTTCCTTTCCACAATCATATGAATAACTCATAATCATAATTGTGATTCTAAATTTTTCTTCGCACCAGGACGAAGAATATTTTCATCACATGTCTTTACCTGAAACATCAAAGATCATGGTTATACCAAATCACAGTTCCTGTTCATAATCATACTAATAAATCCATCTTTGCACTACGACCAAAGATATTCACAACAGTTTATCTTTGCACTACGGGCCAAAGATATTCATCACAGACCATCTTGCACTACAGGCCAAAGAATTTAATCTACAATTCATCTTTGCACTACAGGCCAAAGATATTCAACGTTCATCTTTGCATTACTGGCCAAGATATTCAACAACATCTTTGCACTACGGCCAAAGATATTCATCTACATTCATCTTTGCACTACAGGCCAAAGATATTCCTCAACAATTCATATTTGCACTACAGGCCAAATATATTTATACCTCAAAGAAATATATAATCATTTCAGATTTTATATAAACAATAATTATAACCATGTTGATCATTTCACCTTTGCACTTAAGCTAAAGATATTCAATTATAAATTCAATGGTCATGATCATACCAGTCAACAATTCAACTTTGCACTACTGGCCAAAGAGAACCCATAGTCATGATCATACAATAATTTACCCATCTTTACACTCAAGCGAAAAAGAATTTCAACATCAAGGGTTATAAAAATGTTATATATGATTATAAAAATAATATGGTCAAAATATAGATTTAATTCAAGAGCAATATTCATAAATCAACTATAATTTGGTTAGAAAAAGAAACCAATTTTGTCGTGAATAGTAACTCATGAATAGTAACTCGACACAAAAAGGTAGAAATTCCACAATAAATCATACCAATATTTCGTATAATGATATTGAAAGAATAACATTTCTTAAGCTTTAAACAATTTATTTAAATTGTTTACACTTTACTAATTAATGCATTTAATCATCATAAAATGTAACTCTTAGATTTCATCATCAATAACCAAAACCCTCATCAAAAATCTGCATATACCTCATATAGGATTCTCAAGCCATAAAATCCTATTTTCCAATTTTTCTTACTTCACAAAACATATTTAATTCATTTACTCATAACTAGACCATTTTCATAAAAATACCAAATCAGTTCCAAAAATATTTCTTTTCTGGGATTTAGCATAATATAGTCCCATAGTGAACATATATTTTTCTCAGAATTTTTAAAAGTCATTTACTATTTTTCATATGGCCAAAATAGCCGAATATTTAGACATTTATCAAAAATTGTACTTTTGTCTAAAAATTCTGAAATTTACAGAGTATACTTCTATCATATACATGTACTCCCAATAAAAATTTCATCAATTTTGGAGTTAACCACAAGGAATTATAAGCTGTTACTTTTAAAATAGTCTTTTCTCATAAAATTCATAACTCTCAATCTATACATCAAAAATCACCATTTTTGGACACAATCAAGAAAACTCATCAAAATATCATTTCAAATTTTTCCAAATTTTTGAAGATCAGAAAAATTACGAAACTGAAAATCATAACAACCCTTAAAATCCCTTAATATCCCTTACTATCCCTTACCTCAAAAGAGCAGTACTTCTGACTGGTATAAAGTGAAGGAAACTTGCACTGATGATAGCAACTCACCAAGTATCTAAATACTCACAAAATATGCTTCATAATATAGAGAGAGAAAGAGAGAAAGCTTATGTTTCTGGTGTGATTTTCAATTCTAACTTAGCCCTCTATTTATAGGAAAATTTTGGTAGGTTTGACCTGCAACCTGATGGCTTTACCTGCTACTATTCCCACCCACCACATTTGAAATATAATTCAGCACATTTCTTCACCAACCACAAGTGGGGCCCACCAATTCTAGAATTTTCCACCAAAATGATAAACTCCAAAAATTCAACAATTTTTGAACCAGTCATCTCGTTAAAATTCATAATAAATCATACGTTCATTTTTAACGGTTCAAAATTTGTGGACATATACTCAACTTATATATGTATAACATATCCAAATATTACCACGATCCAACGGTCGGATTAAAAATTATAACCCCGCAATATATCTCAAAAAACCCTGATTTTTAATACCTCCATTCCGACAAAAATACGGATAAAAATCTCAACATTAACTCCTTCATTTTTAACCACAAAAATATATCCCTCATTTATATCCACATAAAATAAATATTTCCTTATCATATGAATCAATAATTAATTATTCACAAATAATATTACAGAATCACATTTATGACAACCAGGCCGTTCCAGGAAAGAGGGGGCTTTCCAATAAGGATTTCTCCTTACTGGCGCGCAATTAGATGACCAAACCTCTCCTTAGACAGAACTTTCTAGACATTGCCAATAATGTTATCTAATAATATTATTCAAATAATATGAATTATTGATCTGATAATGGAAAATACTGTGCAGCAACAATTATTGAACAACAATAATATAAAAATTTCACGTAGCAATTATTGAATCAATAAAATAAAATATTGAACAGTAATTACTGTAACAATTATTGAGTAGTGCCTTCTTACGTAAGAATCAATAATTTCAAAAATACTATGCAATACCGTGTGCTACTGTGCATAACGCGTATTACTGTATTTTAACCACCGGGTATTTCAACAGTGTTAACGGTAACAACTACGCCGTTATTTGTAAAAACTCAAATTTGTCGTTTTCTCACCCGACAGTTATTCGTTATGGGGCCCACAAATAGCTGCGCCGTCGTACGAATATTCCCCGACAGAAAGAATATTCCACGACCAAACGAATATTCCCGACGACAACAATGATTATTTTATAACCACTTGCTTTATTTTGAAAAAATATTCACATTTCACCCATATTTTAAACTTTTATCAATTTAACCATTTACTGAATAGTAATTATAAGAAAAATTGAATACTTTTATTCATAAAATTCGGGGGTTACTACAGCAGAATACTTTTATTCTCTCTCTCTTATTCTCTCTATACTTTCTCTCTCTATAGCTTGAATGAATTCGTGAAAAAATAATGAAGCCTAGGCCTCTATTTATAGAAAAAACTGAGGGTGGCTCTTGGTCTTAACGAATGGTCAAATGACTCTTGGTAATATTGAAGGACAAACTAATATTGACGAAATAATTACTATTGACCAAGGTAATACTATTGACGAAGGTAATTACTATTGACAAGGGTAAATACTATTGAACAAGGTAAATTCTATTGACGAGGTAATACTATTGACCAAGGTAAATACTATTGACCAAGGTAAATTACTATTGACGAAGGTAATTACTATTGACGAGGTAAATACTATTGACGAAGAGACTCTTAGATGATGACATATGGCCCCCATAAAATAACCAAACTTACCACAACGTCTCAATTATATAACATATTATACAGATGATACTATGACAATAATTTAAGAGATATGATGCAGCAATTACTGTAGCAATAATTGAGTATAGCTGAGTGACTTCTCACGTAAGCATCAATAATCAATACCGTGTGCTACTATGCAACCACGCGTATTACTGTACTTTTACTACCGAGTAGTTCAACAGTTTTAACGGTTTTAACGGTAACACCTCAGCCGTTATTTTTATAGAAAGATAATTCTGTCGTTTTCTCAATCCGACAATAATTCCGTTGTGGGGTCCACCAATGATTGTGCCGTCGTACGAATATTCCCCGACAAAAAGAATATTCTCCGACCAAACGAATATTTTATAACAACTTGCTTACTTTGCAAAATTTATAAATATTACCCACAACTATAACATTATATCAAATTAACTCCATAATATTCAAAAATGATATTTATAGAAAATTCATCTTTATTTATAAAAGTTGGGGTCTTACAACCTCCCCTTCTTATGAAATTTCGCCCTCGAAATTAGGGTACGTACCTGGTATGTCGAAGAGGTAAGGATACCTTGATTTCATTTCTGATTCTAACTCCCAAGTCATTTCCTCAACATCGTGGTTTCTCCACAAAACTTTGACTTGAGGTATAACCTTGGAGCGTAGAATATGTTCCTTCTTATCCAAGATTTGAACAGGAACTTCTTCATACGTCAAATCCTCCGCTATTTCGTCCGGTTCTAACTCAATAATGTGGTTCGGGTCTTCCACATATTTGCGTAACATGGATATGTGGAAAACGTTATGAACACGAGACATACTTGGCGGTAAAGCGAGTCTATAAGCCACAGTTCCTACTCGATCGAGGATTAAAAATGGACCGATGAATCGAGGATTTAGCTTTCCTCTCTTTCCAAATCTCGTAACTCCTTTCCATGGAGCAACACGTAAGAACACATGATCTCCTACATCAAATTCCACGTCCTTTCGATGAAGATCAGCATAACTCTTTTGTCGATCTTGTGAGGTTTTTATACGTTGTCGGATCGTTTGAATCTTTTCTGTAGTCATACGTACCAACTCCGGTCCCAACAACGTTGCTTCGCCCACCTCATCCCAGCATACTGGAGAACGACATTTTCTTCCATACAATGCTTCGAATGGAGCCATGCCAATACTTGCTTGATAACTGTTGTTGTAGAAAACTCCACCAATGGTAAGAACTTGTCCCAACTTCCCTTGAAGTCAAAGACACAGAGTCTTAATAGATCTTCAAGAGTTTGAATAGTCCTCTCTGATTGTCCGTCCGTCTGAGGATGATATGCTGAACTAAATCGTAACTCCGTGCCCATAGCTTTTTGTAAACTAACCCAAAATCGTGAAGTGAATCTTGGGTCTCGGTCAGAAACTATGGATACTGGCATACCATGCAGTCTTACAATCTCGTTTATGTACATACGAGCAAGACGTTCAAGTATATAAGTTTCTCGTATCGGTAAGAAATGAGCAGACTTGGTCAATCTATCAACAATGACCCAAATCGCATCAATACCTTGAGAAACCCTAGGAAGACGGTAACGAAATCCATGGTAATGTGCTCCCACTTCCATTCTGGAATTTCAAGTGGTTGCAATGGACCTTTTGGTACTTGATGCTCCGCTTTGACTCGTTGACAAGTTAGACACCTTGAGATAAACAACGCTATCTCTCTCTTCATATTGCTCACCCAAATGTATGACGAAGATCATGATACATTTTGGTACTTCCAGGATGGATTGCAAACGGTGTGTTGTGCGCCTCCATCATGATTTCATACTTTAAATCAGGGTTGTTAGGAACACAAAGTCTGGAGTTGACTCGAAGTATTCCTTCTTCATCGATTCTTGCTTCCGATATAGCACCTTCTTGCACTTTCTTCCTCATACGCATCAGCTCCAGGTCTGTAGCTTGAGCAGCTTTAACTTTATCGATTAAAGTCGGTTCTACTCGTATATTCGCCATCATCACATGGGTCCCTGGAGTCTTCAACTCTATCTCATCCTTTGCAAGTCACACAAAATGGGCCTTTGCGTTGTTAATATTGCACTTGTACCCGCATATGATCTTTACTCAATGCGTCAGCTACCACGTTCGCTTTTCCAGGATGGTATTGAATGGTATGATCATAATCTTTCAACAGTTCAAGCCAACGTCGTTGTCGCATGTTGAGTTCCTTTTGAGTGAAGAAATATTTGAGGCTTTTATGATCCGTAAAGATCTCCACTTTCTCCCCATACAAGTAATGCCTCCAAATTTTAAGTGCAAAGACAACAGCTGCCAACTCTAGATCATGAGTAGGATAATTCCTCTCATATTCTTGAGTTGTCTTGATGCATAGGCTATGACTTTTCCATGTTGATGGAGAAACATCCAACCTTTGCTCGAAGCTCACTGTAGATGAA
>CM029016.1:222252734-222339949 GCA_016801055.1 Panax notoginseng | reverse complement strand
AGTTATTTTAGTAGTCCTCACTATTTTGTAAAATAGTGTATCAATTAATTGTAATGAGGACTTATTTGAGTGTGGATATTGTTTAGATGAATATTTGTATTTAAATCACAGTTTATATGTTGTCGTATTTTGTACGACAATTGTATTAATAAAGTTGTAGTTATTTTTGTACCTTGTATTTGGCGTGTAAGACTCCAACTTATTATAAATAAAATCAAATTTTCTCTAATTATTATTGTGAATAAATAAGGTATTAATTTGATATAATACTTTGGTTATGGGTGAAATGTGAAAATTTTGCAAAATAAGCAAGTGGTTATAAAATATTCATTGTTGTCGGGGAATATTCATTTGGTCGTGGAATATTTTTTCTGTCGAAAAATATTCGTACGACGGCACACCATTTGTGGGCCCCATAACGGATAATGGGTCGGATGTGAAGAAACGACAAATTTGAGTTTTTATAAATAACGACGTAGTTGTTACCTTTAAACACTGTTGGAATACCCGGTTGTTAAATACAGTAATACGCGTGGTTGCACAGTAGCAAACGATTTTGCACAGTATTGTTGATTATTATTCTTACGTAGAGGACACTACTCAATAAATGTTAAGTAATTATTGTTCAATATTTTATTTTATTGGTTCAATAATTACTGCATTGATAATTTTATATTAGTGTTGTTTCAATAATTGTCACTGCACAGTATTTACCATTATCAGATCAATAATTCATATTATTTGAATAATATATGTGTAGATTGCATTATTGGTAATGTCTAAAAAGTTCTGTCAAGGAGAGGTTTGGTCACTAATTACGCGCCAGTAAGGAGAAATCCTTATCGGAAAGCCCCTCTTTCCTAAGAACGCCTGGTTGTCATAATTATGATTCTGTAATATTATTTGTGAATAATTAATTATTGATTTATATGATAAGAAAATATTTATTTTATGTGGATATAAATGATGGATATTATTTATTTTATTGTGGTTATAATTGAAAGAATTAATGCTGAGGTGTTTTATCAGTATTTTTGTCGGAATAGAGGTATTAAAAATCATCCGTTTGTGATTTTTGGGTATTTTTGATTGAAATTTGGAAAAACTTTCTTTTACAAAGTTGTAGAAAATTTAAATTTCCTATGGGAAGCTCTTGAGATTTGAATTTTTCTGATAAAAGGGCTATTTATTATGAATTGTTGAAGTTTAGAAAATTAAAATGATTTTTATTTAAAACTTGGTGGGCCCCACTTTTGGTTGGTGAAAAATATGCTGAGATTTTTATTCAAATGTGGTAGGCTTGAATAGTAGCAGGTAAAGCCATCAGGTAGGCAGTTTAGTCTGCTATGGCGTTTAAGCATTTTCTTTTTTATATAAATAGGGTGCTTAGTTAGAATTAAAAATCACACCAGAATTCAGAAGTTTTCTCTCTTCTCTCTCGCTATAATATCGAGCGTATTTTGGTGAGTATTTTTAGTACTTTGAGTATTGCTATACGGTGTAAGTTCCTTCAGCACTATATCCAGTTTTCTAGTCAGAAGTACTGTCTTTGCGAGGTAAGGGATGTTATTTTCTTCGTAAATGATATTATTTCTTCAATATCATTATGCCGAAATATTAGTTTGAACTTTTTATCAAATTTAGAACCTTTTGTGTCAGGGTTATTATTCACAGTATATGACACTATTCACGTATACGACACTATTCACGAATACGACACTATTCACCAAAAAATAAAATTTTCTTCTTTTTGTCCAAGTTGTCTGTTATGGTTACTATCTTTGATTGTATCTATGTTTTGATCTTTATTATTGAATTCTTCTTCAAAATTGGTTATTATGGAGTATTATTGAACTTGGATAAACTGTAATACGAATCCCTAATATTTGTTCTTTTATCTCACTGGATTCGTTTTTTTAAGATATTTTTCATCATCCTCAGTCCTAAATGATGATATTAATGAATATCTTTGGCCTGTAGTGTAAAGATGAATGATTACCTAATGAATATCTTTGGCCTTAGTGCAAAGATGAACATGTGTTGAGATGAACATGACCAACTGGTGATACAAATGAATATCTTTGGTCTGTAGTGTAAAGATGAATATTTGATTCAAGATGTATATTGATTGATGTTACAGGGATAAAATATTGATGATGGACTTTTAAATCTTAGAAGATAGTAGAATTCTTTCTCTACTTGACTCTTCTAATGGATTGCTGTTTTCACTGCAGTTGTTGATCTAAAACTTGTTGTCTATTATATTTTATCATATTTTCCCTGTTGAAGACTAATGATAATTTGTTGTATATTATCTTAGTCATAATATTCTTTACTGGGCTAGTTGAGCTCACCCTTTTCCTTTTTGTTCTATTATTCTTCTCAGGAGGAGAGAATTTAGCAGGAACTAGCCGGGGTATGGAGTGATGATTCAATATAGTTATTTTAGTAGTCCTCACTATTTATAAAATAGTGTATCAATAATTATAATGAGGACTCCTTTTGAGTTTGTATACTCTCTAGTATACAATATTTGTATTCAAACTTACAGTATAGGCGTTGTCGTATCCTGCACGACAATTGTATTACTGAAGTTGTATTTATTTCTGTACCATGTATTTGGCGACTCAGAATGGGTGATGTATACCTATTTTGGGGGCGTCACAGTTGGTATCAAAGCTAAGGGATATGATCCCTGGCTGAGATGTGAGACAAGAACTAGGAGGGGAGAGTCGGAAAATTCCTTCGCTAGTATGACATGACTAAGTTTATTTGTTATTTGGTCAGTCAGAGTTTAGGGATAATATGTGACATGTCAATTAACCCTTGTTTTGTGGCAGTATTTGAGAATGGCAGCAGAGAACGTTAACAATGGAGTTAATGAGACCGTGGACACACCTTTAATCACCACTCAGGGGAACGTGCAACAGGAAGGAAATATTCCTCCTGTAAACAACACTACCGAACAAATGATGAATGATGGGATGTTTAGAAACTTTTTGCAGTTCATGCAAAATCAGACGAGGGAGACTTGTGCACAAAATACGGGTGGAAATGATAGCAATGCGCGGCTTATCACAGCCAAGCAGTGGAAATGATAGCAATGCGCGGCTTGTCACAGCCAAGCAGTTCAAGGAGTTGGGACCACCGAAATTTATTGGAAAGCCAGATCCGATCAAGGCGGAAACGTGGGTCAAGCAAATTACTAAGATATTCGATGTCTTGGGATGCACGGAGGAACAGAAGGTTCCATTCGCCACCTTTATGTTCCGCGGTGAGGCAGACTACTGGTGGGAGTCTGTGAAGCGTACCCAGCCGGCTGCACTTAGCATGTCTTGGGAAACATTTCATAAACTATTTAATGACAAGTACTTTCCTAAAAGTATTCGTCATATGAAAGAGGTGGAGTTTATCAGACTGGAACAAAACAACATGACGGTGTCCCAGTATGAGGCGAAATTTGTAGAGTTATCCAAGCTTACACCTTATTTAGTCGAAAATGAGGAACGAATGACGAGGATGTTTCTGAGAGGTCTAAAGCCCGAGATTTGGCAATATCTTATCTCTAATAAATTTTCTTTATATTCAATGTTGTAAACAGGGCTCAATTATTAGAGCGAGATAATGAGTATGTGCAACCAAGGGACTACAACCAGGGTCATACCGGTGGCAGCGATCATAGGAGCAATGACAACCAGCGGGGAGGAAAGCATTCAGATAAAAGCGGTAACCACTCTGGTGGTAATCGTGGCCATGAAAATAGAAGAAGCGAGTCGGGAGGAGATTTCAAGAGGAGAAGGTACAACAATGATAATGTGAAGACGTCAGAACAAATATTAACTGTTTCTAGGGGAGGAGAACGAGCACCGGTCGTTTGTTACAAATGCGGGAAAGAGGGACACATCAGCCCAAACTGCCCACAACAATCCAAGGTGTGTTATAACTGTGGAAAGGAAGGCCATATAGCTAGAGATTGTCTAGTTGCGAAACCAAGTTCAACGGGGATGGTGACTCCAAATGCTGTCCCGGACAAGTCAAAGTCGGTGGTTCCTAGAAGGGCGTTTGTCGTGACTGCCCAAAATGCGAGGAACCCGAACGAGGTGATCATGGGTAAGCTAATTATAAACTCTTATGAAGTTTATACCTTATTAGATACCGGTTCTATCTATTCTTTTATCTCTCCTGCTTGTGCTCAACGTTTAAACTTGACTCCGGAGAAATTAGACTTTAACTTATCTGTTGAAACTCCGTTAGGAGAAACTTTCGTTACATCTACTGTTTATAAATCTTGCTTGATTCAAGTTGGTACCATCACATTACCTGCAGATCTTATTTCGTTGAAAATTCTTGCATTTGATGTGATTTTAGGGATTGATTGGTTAACCACGCATCATGCTAAAATTGGTTATTTTTGTAAGGTTGTTAGTTTTCATATTCCTAACCAACCTGTTATGCGAATTCAAACAACCAAACCACTAAAGTCAATCACTATCATATCAAGCCATAAAGCTATTCATTTATTGAAAAACGGATGTCAAGCTTTCTTAGCCCATGTCACAGACTTGAACAAAAACACGTCAGATTTGAATACTATTTCTGTTGTTAGTGAATTTCCTGACGTATTTCCTGAAGAACTTCCCGGTCTACCCCCAGAACGTGAAGTTGAATTTTTTATTAACCTTGAACCTGGTACAAAACCCATTTCTAAAACCCCATATCGAATGGCTCCTATTAAACTTCAGGAGTTAAAAGTCCAACTACAGGAATTGTTAGACATCGGTTTCATTCGTCCTAGTACATCTCCTTGGGGTGCTCCTGTTTTATTCGTAAAGAAGAAAGATGGTAGTATGCGACTTTGTATCGACTATCGGGAATTGAATCATGTCACTATCAAGAATAGGTATCCGCTACCTCGCATAGATGACTTGTTTGACCAGTTGCAAGGAGCATAATTCATTTCAAAGATCGATCTTTGTTCTGGATATCATCAGCTGAAGATTAAAACTGAGGATATTCCGAAGACTGCCTTCAGGACTCGGTACGGGCATTATGAATTCTTAGTCATGTCTTTTGGATTGACTAATGCTCCTGCTGCTTTCATGGATATGATGAACCGTGTGTTCAAAGAATATTTGGATCAGTTCGTTGTTGTCTTTATTGATGACATCCTCATCTATTCCAAAAGTCGTGAAGATCATGAGCACCATTTGAAGCTGGTACTGCAAAGGCTTCGTGATAACAAGTTGTATGCCAAGTTGAATAAATGCTAGTTCTGGCTTGAGGAAGTAGCATTCCTTGGGCACGTGGTGTCAAAACATGGAGTATCTGTCGACCCGGCGAAGATTGAAGCCATAGAAAGTTGGGAGCAACCAAAGTCAGTGACCGAAGTACGTAGCTTTCTAGGCTTAGCTGGTTACTATCGGAGATTTGTGGAAGGATTTTCTCGAATCGCTACTCCGTTAACTCAGCTGACTCGTAAAGATATAAAATTCGGTTGGAGCGAGGATTGTGAGAAGAGTTTTCAAGAACTCAAGAGAAGACTCATTTCGGCACCTGTTCTGACAATACCATCTGGTTCGGATGGATTTGTTATCTACAGCGATGCTTCAGGCAAAGGGTTAGGATGTGTTCTCATGCAACATGGGAAAGTCATAGCCTATGCCTCACGGCAACTCAAAGAATATGAGAGGAATTATCCTACTCATGATTTGGAGTTGGCAGCAGTCGTTTTCGCGTTGAAGATCTAGAGACACTACCTGTTTGGGGAGAAAGTGGAGATCTATACAGATCATAAAAACCTTAAATATTTCTTCACCCAAAAGGAACTCAATATGCGGCAACGACGTTGGCTCGAGCTGTTGAAAGATTATGATCATACCATCCAATATCATCCTGAAAAAGCAAACGTGGTAGCTGACGCATTGAGTAGAAGATCATATGCGGGTACGAGCGCAATGTTGTTAACACAAAAGTCCATTTTGTATGACTTGCAAAAGATGGAGATAGAGGTAAAGGCTCCAAGTACCCACGTGATGATATCAAACATACGAGTAGAACCGACTTTAATCGATAAAGTTAAAGCTGCTCAAGCTACGGACATGGAGCTGATGCGTATGAAGAAGAAAGTGCAAGAAGGTGCTATTCCAGAAGCGAGAATCGATGAAGAAGGAATACTTCGAGTCAACTCCAGACTTTGTGTTCCTAACGATTCTGACTTGAAGCATAGAATCACGATGGAGGCACACAACACACCGTTTGCAATCCATCTTGGGAGTACCAAAATGTATCATGATCTTCGACATACATTTTGGAGGAGCAATATGAAAAGAGAGATCGCGGAGTTTACTCGAGGTGTTTAACTTGTCAACGTGTAAAAGCGGAGCATCAAGTACCAAAGGGTCCATTGCAACCACTTGAGATTTTGAAATGGAAGTGGAAACACATTACTATGGATTTCGTGACGGATCTTCCCAAGGTTCCGCAAGGCATAGATACGATTTGGGTCATTGTTGATAGATTAACCAAGTCTGCCCATTTCTTGCCTATACGTGAGACTTATTCCCTTGAACGTCTTGCTAGTATGTACGTAGATAAGATTGTGAGATTGCATTGCATGCCAATATCCATAGTTTCGGATCGTGACCCAAGATTCACTTCACGATTTTGGGCTAGTTTGCAGAAAGCTATGGGCACGGATTTACGATTCAGTTCGGCATACCATCCTCAAACGGACGGGCAATCAGAGAGGACTATTCAAACTCTTGAAGATCTATTAAGACTCTGTGTCCTAGATTTCAAAGGGAGTTGGGATAAGTACCTACCATTGGTGGAATTCTCCTACAACAACAGTTATCAAGCAAGTATAGGCATGACTCCATTTGAAGCATTGTATGGACGAAAGTGTCGCTCTCCAGTATATTGGGATGAGGTGGAAGAAGCAACGTTGTTGGGACCAAAATTGGTACGCATGACTATAGAAAAGATTCAAACGATTCGACAACGTATACAAACGGCATAGGATCGACAAAAGAGTTATGCGGATCTTCATCGAAAAGACGTGAAATTTAATATTGGGGATCATGTATTGTTACGTATTGCACTATGGAAGGGAGTTACAAGATTTGGGAAGAGAGGAAAGTTCAATTCACGATTTGTTGGTCCATTTGAGATTCTTGACCGAATAGAAAATGTGGCCTATAGACTCGCATTACCTCCAAGTATGCCTGTTCATAATGTTTTTCACATATCTATGCTTCGTAAATATGTTAAAGACCCGAACCACATTATTGAGTTAGAACCAGACGAGATAACTGAAGATTTAATGTACGAGGAGGTACCTGTTAAGATCTTGGATAGAAAAGAGCATGTCCTACGCACGAAGGTTATACCACAAGTTAAGGTTTTGTGAAGAAACCATGCTATTGAAGAAATGACCTGGGAAACGGAATCAGAAATGAAAGCGAGGTATCCTCACCTTTTCGAAACACCAGGTACGTACGTCAATTTCAAGGATGAAATTTCATAAGGAGGGGAGGTTGTAGGACCCCAACTTATTGTAAATAAAATTAAATTTTCTCTAATTATTATTGTGAATAATAAAGTATTAATTTGATATAATATTTTGGTTATGGGTGAAATGTGAAAATTTTACAAAATAAGCAAGTGGTTATAAAATATTCATTGTTGTCGGGGAATATTCGTTTGTTTGTGGAATATTCTTTCTGTCGGAGAATATTCGTATGACGGCGCAACCATTTGTGGGGCCCATAACAGATAACGGTCGGATGAAAAAAATGATAAATTTAAATTTTTACAAATAACGACGTAGTTGTTACCGTTAACACTGTTAGAATACCCGGTTGTTAAAATACAGTAATACGCGTGGTTGCACAGTAGCACACGGTTTTGCACAGTATTGTTAAATTATTGATTCTTACGTAAGAAGGCACTACTCAATAATTGTTATAGTAATTACTGTTCAATATTTTATTTTATTGATTCAATAATTGCTGCATTGATATTTTATATTATTGTTGTTTCAATAATTGTCTGTGACGACCCCAAAACAGGTCCATTCCATCCAACCCATTCTGAGTTGCCAAATACATGGTACAGAAAATAACTATAACTTTATTACAATAATTGTTGTGTAAAATACAACAACATATATGCTGTGAGTTTGGATACAAATATATACCAAATGTGACTCATGTCCCAACCGTGGACAGCACCTCACAATGACACCTTACATAAAGGTATAGTCAAAAACTGTTTTAGAAATTAAAATCTTTGGGAAGTGCTCAAGGAAACCTTCGTACATGGGAGGCCATGCTTCCAATTTATGATAGATATCATATGTCCACAGAATTATCCTTGGTTGACCTAATAGACTCCAAAGAAAATTAAGAAGATTACTATCATATTCTTCCCAGTGGTGAGTCTTCTCTTGACATATCATTATCTTCATTTTCTCTAATTGAGAATTATACTCCAAACAAACACCAAGATTATATAGGTAGTGCTTGTAGATATACTTCGTAAGTGGATGAGCACATCCCTGTCTTATGATGATACGAGGTTGTATGTCATTAGACATCTTGTATGATAGTGGCAAAACATCCTTCCAACGTTGGGTTCGTCTCACCCTATTTGATTCACCAAATATAACTACTAAATGATGACGACCGTTCTATTCCCCTGTTACCCCCGCTCGACCTAGCTACACTCTTATTACCTGAAAAGAATTGTAAAACAGAAGGGTGAGCACAACTAGCCCAGTAAAGAATATCATGACTAAAGATAAATAAATTATCAATAGTCTTCATCAGTAATAAATCAGAGATTTAGAACATATGGTGGATGATAAAATTTTTCAACCATAGTTGCAGCGGAACGAGCAATCCATTAGAAGAGTCAAATAGACTATAAAGTCTATTATCTTCTCCATGTTAAAAATCCACCAATAATGTTTTATCCCTGTAACATCAATCAACAGTTCCTTTTCACAATCATATGAATATCTCATAATCATAATTGTGATTCTAAATTCCTCTTCGTACCCAGGACGAAGATAATTTTCATCACATGTCTTTACCTGAAACATCAAAGATCATGGTTATACCAAATCACAGTTCCTGTTTATAATTATACTAATAACTTTATCTTTGCACTACGGGCCAAAGATATTCGTCAACAGACCATCTTTGCACTACAGGCCAAAGATATTCATCAACAGGTCATCTTTGCACTACGGGCCAAAGATATTCATCAACAATTCATCTTTGCACTACAGGCCAAAGATATTCCTCAACAGTTCATATTTGCACAACAGGTCAAATATATTAATAACTCAAAGAATATATAATCAATTCAGAATTATATAAACAATAATTATAACCATGTTAATCAATTCATCTTTACACTTAAGCTAAAGATATTCAATTATAAATTCAATGGTCATGATCATACCAGTTAACAATTCATCTTTGCACTACAGGCCAAAGATATTCCTCAGTCACGATCATACCAATAATTTACCCATCTTTACACTCAAGTGAAAGAGAATTTCAACATCAGGGTTATAAAAATGTTATATATGATAACAAAATCAATATAATCAATATATTATTTTAATCTCCATAGTAATATTCATAAATCAACTATAATTTGGTTAGGAAAAGAAATCAATTTTGTAGTGAATAGTAACTCATGAATAGTAACTCTTGAATAGTAACTCATGAATAGTAACTCATGAATAGTAACCCCGATACAAAAAGGTAGAAATTTCACAATAAAATCCATACAAATATTTCGGTATAATGATATTGAAAGAATAATATTTCTTAAGCTTATAAACAATTTATTTTAATTGTTTACACTTTAATAAATAATGCAATTAATCATCCTAAAATGTCAAACTCATAAGATTTCATCACCAATAACAAAAAATTCTCATCAAAAATCTGCATATACCTCATATAGGATTTTCAAGCCATAAAATCCAATTTTCTAATTTTCTTACTTCACAAAACATATTTAATTCATTTACTCATAACTAGACCATTTTCATGAAAAATACCAAATCAATTCCAAAAATATTTCTTTTCTGGAATTTAGCATAATATATTCCCATAGTGAACATATATTTTTCTCAGAATTTTTAAAAGTCGTTTACTATTTTTCATATGGTCAAAATAGCCGAATATTTAGACATTTATCAAAAATTAAACTTTTATCTAAAAATTCTGAAATTCACAGAGTATACTCCTATCATATTCATGTACTCCCAATAAAAATTTCATCAATTTTGGGGTTAACCACAAGGAATTATAAGCGGTTACTTTTAAAATAGTCTTTTCTCATAAAATTCATAACTCTCAATCTATAAATCCAAAAATCACCATTTCAAATTTTTCCAGAATTTTTGAAGGTCAAAAAAATTACGAAACTGGAAAATATAACAACCCTTAAAATCCCTTACTATCCCTTACCTCAAAAGTGCAGTAATTCTGACTGGAATGCAAAGCCGAAGGAAACTTGCACTGAATAGCAACTCTCAAAGTATTTAAATACTCACAAAATATGCTTCATAATATAGAGAGAGAAAGAGAGAAAACTTATGTTTCTGGTGTGATTTTCAATTCTAATTTAGCCCTCTATTTATAGGAAAATATTAGCACGCCGAAGCAGACTTAACCTGTAACCTGATGGCTTTACCTGCTACTATTTCCACCCACCACATTTGAATAAAAATCTCAGCACATTTTTTCACCAACCAAGAGTGGGGCCCACCAATTCTAGAATTTTTCACCAAAATCAATAACTCCGAAAATTCAATAATTTCTAAACCAGTCATCTCGTAAAATTCATAATAAATTATACGTTTATTTTTAACGGTTCAAAATTTGTGGACATATACTCAACTTATATATGTATAACATATCCAAAAATTACCACGATCCAACGGTCGGATTAAAAATTATAACCCCCACAAAATATCTCAAAAACCTTGATTTTTAATACCTCCATTCCGACAAAAATACTGATAAAAACCTCAACATTAACTCCTTCATTTTTAACCACAAAAATATATCCCTCATTTATATCCACATAAATTAAATATTTTCTTATCATATGAATCAATAATTAATTATTCACAAATAATATTACAGAATCACATTTATGACAACCAGGCCGTTCCCAGGAAAGAGGGGGCTTTCCAATAAGAATTTCTCCTTACTGGCGCGCAATTAGGTGACCAAACCTCTCCTTAGACAGAACTTTCTAGACATTGCCAATAATGTTATCTAATAATATTATTCAAATAATATTAATTATTGATCTGATAATGGGAAATACTGTGCAGCAACAATTATTGAAACAACAATAATATAAAATATCAACGCATCAATTATGGAATCAATAAAATAAAATATTGAACAGTAATTACTGTGACAATTATTCAGTAGTGCCTTCTTACGTAAGAATCAATAATTTTAAAAATACTATGCAATAACGCGTATTACTGTATTTTAACCACGGAGTATTCCAACAGTGTTAACGGTAACAAATACGCCGTTATTTATAAAAACTCAAATTTGTCGTTTTCTTCATCCGACAGTTATTCTGTTATGGAGCCCACAAATAGTTGTGTCGTCGTACGAATATTCCCCGACAGAAAGAATATTCCACGATCAACGAATATTCTCCGACAACAATGATTATTTTATAACCACTTGTTTATTTTAAAAAAATTTCATATTTCACCCATAACTTTAACTTTTTATCAATTTAACTATTTACTGAATTGTAATTATAAGAAAAATTAAATACTTTTATTTCATAAAATTCGGGGTCTTACAATCTCCCCTCCTTATGAAATTTCGTCCCCGAAATTTACGTACCTGGTATTTCGAAGAGTTGAGAATACCTTACTTTCATTTCAGATTTCATCTTCCCTGTCCACATGATTTCTCCATTGTCATCTCCTGTATTTCAGATATCATTCTAGAATACAGCTTCAAAACAAAGGTTAATTGAACAAATTAACATATCACATAATATCCAGATATTATGACTGACCAACAAATAAGCTTAGGTAGGACACACTAGCGAAGGATTTACTCATTTCTCCCCTCCTAGTTCTATTCCCCGATCTCCGCCAGAGACCATATCCCTAAGCTCTGATACCAACTGTGACGACCCCAAAACAGGTCCATTCCATCCAACCCATTCTGAGTCGCCAAATACATGGTACAGAAAATAACTATAACTTTATTACAATAATTGTCGTGTAAAATACAACAACATATATGCTGTGAGTTTGGATACAAATATATACCAAATGTGACTCATGTTCCAACCGTGGACAGCACCTCACAATGACACCTTACACAAAGGTATAGTCAAAAACTGTTTTAGAAATTAAAATCTTTGGAAAGTGCTCAAGGAAACCTTCGTACATGGGAGGCCATGCTTCCAATTTATGATAGATATCATATGTCCACAGAATTATCCTTGGTTGACCTAATAGACTCCAAAGAAAATTAAGAAGATTACTATCATATTCTTCCCAGTGGTGAGTCTTCTCTTGACATATCATTATCTCCACTGTCTCTAATTGAGAATTATACTCTAAACAAACACCAAGATTATATAGGTAGTGCTTGTAGATATACTCCATAAGTGGATGAGCACATCCTTGTCTTATGATGATACGAGGTTGTATGTCATTAGACATCTTGTATGATAGTGGCAAAACATCCTTCCAACGTTGGGTTCGTCTCACCCTATTTGATTCACCAAATATAACTACTAAATGATGACCACCGTTCTATTCCCCTGTTACCCCCGCTCAACCCAGCTACACTCTTATTACCTGAAAGGAATTGTGAAACAGAAGGGTGAGCACAACTAGCCCAGTAAAGAATATCATGACTAAAGATAAATAAATTATCAATAGTCTTCATCAGTAATAAATCAGAGATTTAGAACAAATGGTAGATGATAAAAATTTTCAACCATAGTTGCAGCGGAACGATCAATCCATTAGAAGAGTCAAATAGACTATAAAGTCTATTATCTTCTCCATGTTAAAAATCCACCAACAATGTTTTATCCCTGTAACATCAATCAACAGTTCCTTTTCACAATCATATGAATATCTCATAATCATAATTGTGATTCTAAATTCCTCTTCGTGCCCAAGACGAAGATAATTTTCATCACATGTCTTTACCTGAAACATCAAAGATCATGGTTATACCAAATCACAGTTCCTGTTTATAATTATACTAATAACTTTATCTTTGCACTACGGGCCAAAGATATTCGTCAACAGACCATCTTTGCACTACAGGCCAAAGATATTCATCAACAAGTCATCTTTGCACTACGGGCCAAAGATATTCATCAACAATTCATCTTTGCACTACAGGCCAAAGATATTCCTCAACAGTTCATATTTGCACAACAGGTCAAATATATTAATAACTCAAAGAATATATAATCAATTCAGAATTATATAAACAATAATTATAACCATGTTAATCAATTCATCTTTACACTTAAGCTAAAGATATTCAATTATAAATTCAATGGTCATGATCATACCAGTTAACAATTCATCTTTGCACTACAGGCCAAAGATATTCCTCAGTCACGATCATACCAATAATTTACCCATCTTTACACTCAAGTGAAAGAGAATTTCAACATCAGGGTTATAAAAATGTTATATATGATAATAAAATCAATATAATCAATATATTGTTTTAATCTCCATAGTAATATTCAGAAATCAACTATAATTTGGTTAGGAAAAGAAATCAATTTTGTAGTGAATAGTAACTCGTGAATAGTAACTCGTAAATAGTAACCCATGAATAGTAACTCATGAATAGTAACCCCGATACAAAAAGGTAGAAATTTCACAATAAAATTCATACAAATATTTCGGTATAATGATATTGAAAGAATAATATTTCTTAAGCTTATAAACAATTTATTTTAATTGTTTACACTTTACTAAATAATCCATTTAATCATCCTAAAATGCCAAACTCATAAGATTTCATCACCAATAATCAAAAATCCTCATCAAAAATCTGCATATACCTCATATAGGATTTTCAAGCCATAAAATCCTATTTTCTAATTTTCTTACTTCACAAAACATATTTAATTCATTTACTCATAACTAGACTATTTTCATGAAAAATACCAAATCAATTCCAAAAATATTTCTTTTCTGAAATTTAGCATAATATATTCCCATAGTGAACATATATTTTTCTCAGAATTTTTAAAAGTAATTTACTATTTTTCATATGGCCAAAATAGCCGAATATTTAGACATTTATCAAAAATTATACTTTTATCTAAAAATTCTAAAATTCACAGAGTATACTCTTATCATATTCATGTACTCCCAATAAAAATTTCATCAATTTTGGGGTTAACCACAAGGAATTATAAGCGGTTACTTTTAAAATAGTCTTTTCTCATAAAATTCATAACTCTCAATCTATAAATCCAAAAATCACCATTTTTGGACACATTCAAGAAAACTCATCAAAATATCATTTCAAATTTTTCCAGAATTTTTGAAGGTCAAAAAAATTACGAAACTGGAAAATATAACAACCCTTAAAATCCCTTACTATCCCTTACTATCCCTTACCTCAAAAGTGCAGTAATTCTGACTGGAATGCAAAGCCGAAGGAAACTTGCACTGAATAGCAACTCTCAAAGTATCTAAATACTTACAAAATATGCTTCATAATATAGAGAGAGAAAGAGAGAAAGCTTATGTTTCTGATGTGATTTTTAATTCTAACTTAGCCCTCTATTTATAGGAAAATGTTAGCACACCGAAGCAGACTTAACCTGCAACCTGATGGCTTTACCTGCTACTATTCCCACCCACCATATTTAAATAAAAATCTCAGTATATTTCTTCACCAACCAAGAGTGGGGCCCACCAATTCTAGAATTTTCTACCAAAATGATTAACTCCGAAAATTCAATAATTTCTAAACCAGTCATCTCGTAAAATTCATAATAAATCATACGTTTATTTTTAACGATTCAAAATTTGTGGACATATACTCAACTTATATATGTATAGCATATCCAAAAATTACCACGATCCAACGGTCGGATTAAAAATTATAACTCCCACAAAATATCTCAAAAATCTTGATTTTTAATATCTCCATTCCGACAAAAATACTGATAAAAACCTCAACATTATCTCCTTCATTTTTAACCACAAAAATATATCCCTCATTTATATCCACATAAATTAAATATTTCCTTATCATATGAATCAATAATTAATTATTCATAAATAATATTACAGAATCACATTTATGACAACCAGACCGTTCCCAAGAAAGAGGAGACTTTCCAATAAGAATTTCTCCTTACTGGCGCGCAATTAGGTGACCAAACCTCTCCTTAGACAGAACTTTCTAGACATTGCCAATAATGTTATCTAATAATATTATTCAAATAATATGAATTATTGATCTGATAATGGGAAATACTGTGCAGCAATAATTATTGAAACAACAATAATATAAAATATCAACGCAGCAGTTATTGAATCAATAAAATAAAATATTGAACAGTAATTACTGTGACAATTATTCAGTAGTGCCTTCTTACGTAAGAATCAATAATTTCAAAAACACTATGCAATAACGCGTATTACTGTATTTTAACCACGGGGTATTCCAACAGTGTTAACGGTAACAACTACGCCGTTATTTGTAAAAACTCAAATTTATTATTTTTTTCATCCGACAGTTATTCTGTTATGGGGCCCACAAATAGTTGTGTCGTCGTACGAATATTCCCCAACAGAAAGAATATTCCACGACCAACGAATATTCCCCGACAACAATGATTATTTTATAACCACTTGTTTATTTTGAAAAATTTTCATATTTCACCCATAACTTTAACTTTTTATCAATTTAACCATTTACTGAATTGTAATTATAAGAAAAATTAAATACTTTTATTTCATAAAATTCGGGGTCTTACATTATCACTGCACAATATTTTCCATTATCAGATCAATAATTCATATTATTTGAATAGTATTATGAAATAACATTATTGGAAATGTCTAGAAAGTCCTGTCAAGGAGAGGTTTGGTCACCTAATTAAGCGCCAGTAAGGAGAAATCCTTATCGGAAAGCCCCCTCTTTCCTGGGAACGGCCTGGTTGTCATAATTGTGATTCTATAATATTATTTGTGAATAATTAATTATTTATTTTATGTGGATATAAATGATGGATATATTTATTTTATTGTGGTTATAATTGAAGGAAGTAATGCTGAGGTGTTTTATCAGTATTTTATCGGAATAGAGATATTAAAAATCATCCGTCTGTAGATTTCGGGTATTTTCTGATTGGAATTTGGAAAACTTTCTTCTACAAAGTTATAGAGAATTAAATTTCCTATCGAAAGCACATGAGATTTGAATTTTTCTGATAAAAGGGCTATTTATTATGAATTGTTGAAATTTCGAAAAATAAAATGATTTTTATTAAAACTTGAGTGGGCCCCACTTTTGGTTGGTAAAAATATGCTGAGATTTTTATTCAAATGTGGTAGGCTTGAATAGTAGCAGGTAAAGCCATCAGGTAGCAGTTTAGTCTGCTATAGCGTTTTAAGCATTTTTCTATAAATAGACTGCTTAGTTAGAATTGAAAATCACACCAGAATTCATAAGTTTTCTCTCTTTCTCTCTCTATAATATCGAGCATATTTTTGGTGAGTATTTTAGTACTTTGAGTCTTGCTATACGGTGCAAGTTTCTTCAGCACTATATCAAGTATTTCAGTCAAAAGTACTGTCTTTGCGAAGTAAGAGATGTTATTTTCTTCGTAAATGATATTATTTTTTTAATATCATTATGCTGAAATATTGGTTTGAACTTTTTATCAAATTTTGAACTTTTTGTGTCGAGATTACTATTCACGTATACGGCACTATTCACGTATACGGCACTATTAACGAATGCGGCACTATTCACCGAAAAATAAAATTTTCTTCTTTTTGTCCAAGTTGTCTATTATGGTTACTATCTTTGATTGTATCCATGTTTTGATCTTTATTATTGAATTCTTCTTCAAAATTGGTTATTATGGAGTATTATTGAACTTGGATAAACTGTAATACGAATCCTTAATATTTGTTCTTTTATCTCACTGGATTCATTTTTTTTAAGATATTTTTTATCATCCTCAGTCCTAAATGATGATATTAATGAATATCTTTGGCCTGTAGTGTAAAGATGAATGATTACCTAATGAATATCTTTGGCCCGTAGTGCAAAGATGAACAGGTGTTGAGATGAACATGACCAACTTGTTGTATGACCCCAATTTTTATGAATAAAGATTATTTTTTTTTCGAAATATGTAACGCCCCTAAAATAGGTATACAACACCCATTATGAGTTGTCAAAATACATGGTACAGAAAAAATTACAACTTTATTAATACAACATAAAAATTGTGAGTTTAAATACAAATATTATCGTCTAGACAATATCCACACTCAAAATACTTGTTCATTACAATTATTGATACATTATGTTACAAAAATGGTGAGGACTACTAAAACGACTTTCTAGAACCTTCATTCCATACCCCGACTAGTACTCGCTATATTCTCGCCTCCTGAGAAGAAAAATGGAACACAAAGGAAAATGGTGAGCTCAACTAGCCCAGTAAAGAATATTATGACTAAGATAATATAGAACAAATTATCGTTAGTCTTCAACAGGGAAAAATTTAATAGAATACAATAGACAACAAGTTTTTAATCAATATTCGCAACGGGAATAATAATCCATTAGAAGAGTTAAGTAGAGGATGAAATCTACTATCATCTATGAATTTAAAAGTCCATCATCAGTATTTTATCCCTGTAACATCGATCAATATACATCTTGAATCAAATATTTATCTTTGTACTACAGGCCAAAGATATTCATCAGTTGGTCATGTTCATCTAAACACTTGTTCATCTTTGCACTACGGCCAAAGATATTCATCGAAAAATTATTTATCTTTGCACTACATGCCAAAGATATTTAGTAATATCATCATTTATGACTGAGCATGATAAAAAATATTTTAAAGAAAAATGAATTAAGTGAAACAAAAGAACAAATATTAAGGATTTGTACTTTAAACAATCCAAGTTCAAAAATACTTCATAAATAACCATAGTGAAGTAAAATTCAAGAATGATCAAAACATAGATACAATCAAAGCTAGTATCCATAATTGATATCTTGGACAAAATAAAAATTTAATTTTTCGGTGAATAGTGTTTATTCGTGAATAGTGCCGTATACGCGAATAGTAACCCCGACACAAAAAATTCTAAATTTGATAAAAATTTAGATCAATATTTCGACATAATGATATTGAAAGAAATAATATCATTTATAAAAAAAAATAACATCCCTTACCTTGTAAAGACAGTACTTCTAGTTGAAACACCAGATATAGGCTATGACTTGAACTTGCGCCGTATAGCAATACTCAAAGTATTAAAATATTCACAAGAACACGCTCAATATATCGAGAGAGAAAGAGAGAGAAAACTTCAGTTTCTAGTGTGATTTTCAATTCTAACCTAAGCACCCTATTTATAGGAAATTATTTAGAACACCAAAGCAGAAAATTTAATAAAATATAAATATATATATATATATATATATATATATTTTTTCTACGCCCACTTTTTTAGTAAAAGATCAGCCATTCAAGTAGCTTACATCACAAAAAATGTTTTTGTGAATTAAAATATTTTAAACTAAAAAAATTAATTATTCCGAAACTTCGGAACTTCAATAATTCATAATAAATAGATCTTTTATCAGAAAAATTTGAACCTCATGATTTTTTCATAGGAAATTTTATTATCTACAACTTTGCAGAATAAAGTTTTTCCAAATTCCAAACAGAAATTGACCGAAATCCACAAACGGGCGATTCTACAGGCTATAATCAAATTTCAGTCAAGAAATGGGCCCACAGACATGTTTAACATGTTTTAAACAACTTTTGCAATAAAAATATTCTTCCTCCTCATATACTCATATATCCCACATTCATTATAAAAATTTCATCATTATTATATTATAATAATATAATAAAATATTATTTTATCAGAAAAGATAAAATATCCATTTTCAACAATTGTCACTTTAAAATATTTTTTCCATCTATATCCACATAAAATGAATATTTTTTCCATCATATAAATCAATAATTAATTATTCCTAAATAATATTACCGAATCGCAATACTGACAACTAGGCAGTTCCTAAGAAAGAGGGGGCTTTCCAATAAGGATTTCTCCTTATTGGCGCACAATTAGATGACCAAACCTCTCCTTAGACAGAACTTTCTAGACATTGCCAATAATGTTATCTAATAATATTATTCAGATAATATGAATTATTGCTTCGATAATGGAAAATACTATGTAGTGACAATTATTGAAACAACAGTAATATAAAATATCAACGCAACAATTATTGAATTAATAAAATATTTAACAGTAATTACTGTAACAATTATTGAGTAGTGCCTTCTTACGTAAGAATCAATAATTGGTGCAATACCGTGTGTTACTGTGCAACAACGAGTATTACTGTGTTTTAACGACCGGGTATTCCAACAGTATTAACGGTAACAACTACGCCGTTATTTATAAACAACTTATACTTGTCGTTTTCTTCATCCAATCGCTTTCCGTTATGGGGCCCACACAAGGCTGCGCCGTCGTACGAATATTCCCCGACAGCAAGAATATTCCACGACCAAACGAATATTCCCCGACAAAATGAATATTTTATAACCACTTGCTTATTTTGCAAAATTTGCACATTTCACCCATAACCAAAGTATTATATCAAATTAACCCCTTATTATTCACAATAATATTTAGAGAAAATTTAATTTTATTCATTAATAAGCTGGGGTCTTACAACAGTAATACGCGTGGTTGCATAGTAGCACACGGTATTGATTATTGATGCTTACGTGAGAAGTCACTCAGTTATACTCAATTATTGCTACAGTAATTGCTGCATCATATCTCGCATATTATTGATTCAATTATTGTCACATTATCATCTGCATAATATTTATTATTATTAAGTCAATAATTGAGACGACAAAGTTATTCATATAATTATTTGTAACATTGACAATGTCTAAAAAGTTCTGTCAAGGAGAGGTTTGGTCATCTAATTGCGCGCCAATAGGGAGAAATCCTTATCGAAAAGTCTCCTCTTTCCTGGGAATGATCTGGTTATTAAATATTGTGTGTTGATTAAAGATGAAATTGATATTTTTTTTGTGTTGGGATTATTTGTGTTAGTAGAAATCGATATTTATTTCGATAATAATTGAAGTCTGGAAGTTACACTGACCAGTCGGGTAATTAATCGGATAAATGAGCAATTAATTGTTATTATTTCACATGCTTATAACTATTTATTCACATGTGTGTACTATTGATTCACATTCATATACTATTAAGGGAGGTGGTGCAAGATTGATAATACTTGCATGACTAAATTAAAAATAGGGTATAGTTGAAGGTACTATACTGTAATTAGTTTTTTCACATGATTATACTATTGAGTCACATGAATGAACTATTAATTCACATGATTTACTATTAGGGGAGGTGGTGCAAGTTTGATAATACTTGCAGGACTAAATTAAAAATGAAGAAAAAGAGGAAGGTATTATACTGTAATATTTTGAGCCCCAAAACGTGCAATTATCGAAACTATATTTTTCTATAAATAGAAGCTCATTCTTCCTTCATTTCTCACCAATTCACTAAAGTTATAGAGCAATTATTATAGAGAGAAAGAAGAAAAGTATTCTGCTACTTCACTACTTCTATATCCAGTTTCTTCTAAGGTAGGGAGTATTATTTCTTTCTTATTCATGAAGAGAACTTCTGTTATTCCATTCTTTATTATTCTGTTGGAATAACCTGTATACGCGGGCTACTCTATACTTGGTGAAATTCTTCTGTTATTCCATTCTTTATTATTTTGTTGGAACATCATGTCTGTGCGTTTACGTATGACCTGGTTCCGTTATTTATTATTCTGTTAGAATATCCTATCTGTGCGTGTACGCATGACCTGATTCCATTATTTATTATTCTATTGGAATATCCTGTCTGTGCGTTTACGCATGACCTGGTTCCGTTATATATTATTCTGTTGGAATAACCTGTCTGTGCGGTCTATCGCATGCCCGATGATTTCTTTTGTTATTCCATTCTTTATTATACTCAGTTGATTAAAGTTTTGACTTCTATACTCTATGAAATTAGTGGAATATCTTTGATATTTGCGCTTCATCCAATATCTTTTCATGAAAATATTCTTCTGAGCATTCTTGAATTTTAGTCCACAAAGCAGTATCATGTTGACAATTTGGACGTTATTGATTTCTGGATAAATTAATTCTTGACCTTATTTTATTGAATTTTTATGTCACAGTCATCATCCTCATGTTTATATTATGTTGAAAGTCATATGTGGCCTGTAATGCATAGATGGGCTTGGTATGATTATGACTAGGGATTATTCGGTATAATCATGACCGTAATATTACAAATGATGTAGTAAAATTCCTCATTGGCTCGTAGTGCATTGATGGACAGTTGTTGGCATGATCATGACTATTGATGAATACACGAATATCCTTGGCCTGTAGTGCATGAATAATTTGTGGTTGTGATACTAATGAATATCTTTGGTCATAGTGCAGGGATGATGTGGATTATTTATTAAGCTGAGTCTCAGCGATAAAAGTGATGAAAAATATTTTAAATCATAAAAGATAGTAAATTTTATTCTCTGCTTGACTCTTTTAATGGATTGCTTGTTCCGCTGCAGTTAAACTTGATGTTGTTATATTGTATCAGTTTAACATTGTTGAAGACTAACGATAATTTATTCTGTATTATCTTAGTCATAATATTTCTTACTGGGCTAGTTGAGCTCACCCTTTTACTTTCATTGTACTCTTCAGGAAATGAGAACGTAGTAGGGACTAGTCGGGGAACGGAGTGACGAACCAGATGATAGCATTAGTAGTCCTCACTATTCTATGAAATAGTGTGATAATAAATGTATTGAGGACTTATTTTGAGTTTGAATACTGTCTAGAAAATAATATTTGTATTAAAACTCACAGCTCATGTTGTATATTTAAGATTGTATTTGTATTCTGTACCATGTATTTGGCGACTCAGAATAGGTTATGTATACCTGTTTTGGAGGCGTCACAGTTGGTATCAAAGCTTAGGGATATGATCCCTGGCTAAGATGTGAGATTAGAACTAGGAGGGGAGAGACGGGAAATTTCTTCGCTAGTATGACCTACCTAAGTTTATTTGGTATTTAATTGGTCGGTCAGAGTTTATGGATAATATGTTGTATGTTAATTAGCCCTTGTTTTGTGGCAGTATTTGAAAATGACATCCGAGAATATTGAGAATAACAATGGAGCACAAGAGATCGTTAAGTCACCATAGATCAATACCTAGGATAATGTGCAACAGGAAGATAATAATCCTCAGGTAAACAACAACGATCAAATGATGAACGATGGAATATTCAGAGGCTTTATGCAATTCATGCAACAACAGGCGAGAGCGGCTCCTGTCCAAAATACAGGTGGAAATACAGGCAACTCTCGGACGGTCACCGTTAAACAGTTCTGTAAGACCCCAACTTTTATAAATAAAGATGAATTTTCTATAAATATCATTTTTAAATATTATGGAGTGAAATTGATATAATGTTATAGTTGTGGGTAATATTTATAAATTTTGCAAAGTACGCAAGTTGCTATATAATATTCGATTGGTCGGGGAATATTCGTTTTAACAGGGAATATTAGTACGACGACATAATCATTGGTGGACCCTACAACAAAATTATTGTCGAATTGAGAAAACGACAAAAATACTTTATGAAAATAACGGCGGAAGTTTTACCATTAATACTGTTGAACTACTCGGTAGTAAAAGTACAGTAATACGCATGGTTGCATAGTAGCACACGGTATTGATTATTGATGCTTACGTGATAAGTCACTCAGTTTTGTTTTATTGGTATTATTAATGTAATAAAACAGAAAAACTTTTTATATAAAACAAAATACTTTTATAAAGTTATTCGTTTTATTAGGCTAATAGTAAAATCTTTTTATATAAAACATAATACTTTTATAAAGTTATCTATTTTATTAGACAATAATTAGAATATATTATATTTTATTATGCAAAGTGTTTGCATAGTGCCTGCATAGTGTTTGCATAGTAAATTTTTTTATAAAGTTATTCGTTTTATTAGATTATAAAAAGAATATATTATATTTTATTTAAAAAATTTTGCTTTAAATATGGACAATCAGATTAAAGTAAATAAATCTAGACCGTTCATAAGTTAGTTACTTTGCAGTCCATTTTTCTATAAATAGAAGCTCATTCCTTCATTATTTTCTTACGAATTCACTGAAACTCTAGAGAGAGAAACTATAGAGAGAAAGAATAAAGTATTCTGCTACTTCACTACTCCGATATCAAGTTTCTTTTACGGTAAGGGATATTATTTGTTGTACTCGTAAATGGTATTCTTTCTTTCTTATTCATGAAGAGAACTTCTGTTATTCCATTCTTTATTATTCTGTTGGAATAACCTGTATACGCGGGCTACCCTATACTTGGTGAAATTCTTCTATTAGTACATTTTTATTATTCTGTTGGAACATCCTGTCTGTGCTTTACGCCGGACCTGGTTCCATTATTTATTATTCTGTCGGAATATCCTGCTGTGCGTTTACGCCGGACCTGGTTCCATTATTTATTATTATGTCGGAATATCCTGTCGGTACGTTTACGCATGACCTGGTTCCATTATTTATTTTCCTGTTGGAATAACCTGTCTGTGCGGTCTATCGCATGCATGGTGATTTCTTTTGTTATTTCATTCTTTATTATATTCAGTTGGTTAAATTTTTGACTTTTATACTCCATAAAATTAGTGGAATATCCTTGATATTTGCGCTTCATCTATTATCTTTTCATGAAAATATTCTTCCGAGCATTCTTGAATTTTACTCCACAAAGCAATATCATATTGACAATTTGGACGTTATTGGTTCCTGGATAAATTAATTCTTAAACTTGTTTTATTGAATTCTTATATCATTGTCATCATCCTCATGTTTATTGTAACGACCCCAAAATAGGTCCATTCCATCCAACCTATTCCGAGTCGCCAAATACATGGTACAGAAAATAACTATAACTTTATTACAACAATTATCGTGCAAAATACAACAATCATATTTTTTAATTTTCTTACTTTACATAACATATTTAATTCATTTACTTATAACTAGAATATTTTCATGAAAAATACCAAATCAGTTCCAAAAATATTTCTTTTCTGAGATTTAGCATAATATAGTCCCATATTAAACATATATTTTTCTCAAAATTTTTAAAATTCATTTATTATTTTTCATATGACCAAAATCGACGAATATTTAGACATTTATCATAAATTGTACTTTTATCCAAAAATTCTGAAATTCACAGAGTACACTGATATTATATAGATATACTTCCAATAAAAAATTTATCAATTTTGGAGTTAACCACAAGGAGTTATAAGCGGTTACTTTTAAAATAGTCTTTTCCCGTAAAATTCATAACTCTTAATATAAACATCCAAAAATCACCATTTTTGGACACAATCAATAAAACTCATCAACATATCATTTCAAATTTTTCCAAAATTTTCTGAAGGTCTGAAAAATTACGAACATGAAAAACATAACAACTCTTAAAATCCCTTACTAACCCTTACCTCAAAAGTGTAGTATTTCTGACTGGAATACAAAGTCGAATGAAACTTGCACTGAATAGCAACTCTCAAAGTATTTAAATACTCACAAAATATGCTTCATAATATAGAGAGAGAAAGAGAGAAAGCTTATGTTTCTGGTGTGATTTTCAATTCTAATTTAGCCCTCTATTTATAGGAAAATATTAGCACGCCGAAGCAGACTTAACCTGCAACCTGATGGTTTTACCTGCTACTATTTCCACCCACCACATTTGAATAAAAATCTCAGCACATTTTTTCACCAACCAAGAGTGGGGCCCACCAATTCTAGAATTTTTTACCGAAATGATAAATTCTGAAACTTCAACAATTTCTGAACCAGTTATCACGTAAAATTCATAACAAATCATACGTTCATTTTTAACGGTTCAAAATTTGTGGACATATACTCAACTTATATATGTATAACATATCCAAAAATTTCCACGATCCAACGGTCGGATTAAAAATTATAACCCCCACAAAATATCTCAAAAATCTTGATTTTTAATACCTCCATTCCGACAAAAATACTGATAAAAACCTTAACATTAACTCCTTCATTTTTAACCACAAAAATATATCCCTCATTTATATCCACATAAATTAAATATTTCCTTATCATATGAATCAATAATTAATTATTCAGAAATAATATTACAGAATCACATTTATGACAACCAGGCCGTTCCCAGGAAAGATGAGGTTTTCCAATAAGAATTTTTCCTTACTGGCGCGCAATTAGATGACCAAACCTCTCCTTAGACAGAACTTTCTAGACATTACCAATAATGTTATCTAATAATATTATTCAAATAATATGAATTATTGATCTGATAATGGAAAATACTGTGCAGTGACAAATATTGAACAACAATAATATAAAATTTCAACGTAGCAATTATTGAATCAATAAAATAAAATATTGAACAATAATTACTGTAACAATTATTGAGTAGTGCCTTCTTACGTAAGAATCAATAATTTTAAAAATACTGTGCAATACCGTGTGCTACTGTGCAATAACGCGTATTACTGTATTTTAACCACCGGATATTCCAACAGTGTTAACGGTAACAACTACGCCGTTATTTGTAAAAACTCAAATTTATCGTTTTCTTCATCCGACAGTTATTCTGTTATGGGACCCACAAATGGTTGCGCCGTCGTACGAATATTTCCCGACAAAAAGAATATTCCACGACTAAACGAATATTCCCCGACAACAATGAATATTTTATAACCACTTGTGTATTTTGAAAAAAAATTCATATATCACTCTTAACTTTAACATTTACCAATTTAATCATTTACTGAATAGTAATTATAAGAAAAATTGAATACTTTTATTTCATAAAATTCGGGGTCTTACAATCTCTCCTCCTTATAAAATTTCGTCCCCGAAATTTACGTACCTGGTATTTCAAAAAGTTGAGAATACATTCCTTTCATTTCAGATTCCATCTTCCCTGTCATCATAATTTTTCCATTGCTCATCTCCTGTATTTCAAATATCATTCTAGAATACAACTTCAAAACAAGGGTTAATTTAACAAGTTAACATATCACATAATATCCCAATATTATGACTGACCAATAAATAAGCTTAGGTAGGACACACTAGCGAATGATTTATTCATCTCTCCTCTCCTAGTTATATTCTCCGGTCTCCGCCAGAGACCATATCCCTAAGCTCTGATACCAAAATGTAACTCTGGACACCAACTTGTGTCAGCACCTTACATTGATACCTATCAGTTTGCTACCGCAAAACGGCGTCCCCTACGGAGAGTCTGGCTTCGGTGCATCCCCCATCAACAGGAAGTCACCAGCGAGAGGCACGGGGCTCTTTACTTATAGCTCTGATACCAAAATGTAACGACCCCAAAATAGGTCCATTCCATCCAACCTATTCTGAGTCGCTAAATACATGGTACAGAAAATAACTACAACTTTATTACAACAATTATCGTGCAAAATACAACAACACATATGCTGTGAGTTTGGATACAAATATATACCAAATGTGACTCATGTCCCAACCGTGGACAACACCTCACAATGACACCTTACATAAAGGTATAGTCAAAAATTGTTTTAGAAATTAGAATCTTTGGGAAGTGCTTAAGGAAACCTTTGTACATGGGAGGTCATGCATCTAGGTTATGATAGATATCATATGGCCACAGAATTATCCTTGGTTGACCCAATAGACCCCAAAGAAAAACGAGAAGTTTACTATCATATTCTTCCCAATGGTGAGTCTTCTCTTGACATATCATTATCTCCACTGTCTCTAATTGAAAATTATACTTCAAACAAACACCAAGATTATATAGGTAGTGCTCGTAAAGATACTCAGCAAGTGGATGAGCACATCCCTGTCTTATGATGACACGAGGTTGTATGTCATTAGACATCTTGTATGATAGTGACAAAACACCCTTCCAACGTTGGGTTCGCTTCACCCTAGATGATTCACCAAATATAACTACTAAATGATCACCAACGTTCTATTCCCCTGTTACCCCCGCTCGACCCAGCTACACTCTTATTACCTGAAAGGAATTGTGAAACAGAAGGGTGAGCACAACTTGCCCAGTAAAGAATATCATGACTAAAGATAAATAAGTTATCAATAGCCTTCAACAGAATTAAATCAGAGATTTAGAACATATGGTAGATGATAAAAATTTTAACCATAGTTGCAGCGGAACGAGCAATCCATTTGAAGAGTCAAATAGACTATAAAGTCTATTATCTTCTCCATGTTAAAATTCTACCAACAATGTTTTATCCCTGTAACATCAATCAACAGTTGCTTTCCACAATCATATGAATAATTCATAATCATAATTGTGATTCTAAATTCCTCTTCGCATCCAAGACGAAGATACTTTTCATCACCTGTCTTTACCTGAAACATCAAAGATCATGGTTATACCAAATCACAGTTCCTGTTCATAATCATACTAATAAATTCATCTTTGCACCACGGGCCAAAGATATTCATCAACAGTTCATCTTTGCACTACATGCCAAAGATATTCAACAACAAGTCATCTTTGCACTACGGGCCAAAGATATTCAACAATAATTGATCTTTGCACTATATGCCAAAGATATTCATATCTCAAAGAAATACATAATAATTTCAGAATTTATATAAACCATAATTATAACCATACATGTTGATCAATTCACCTTTGCACTTAAGCTAAAGATATTCAATTATAAATTTAATGGTCATGATCATACCAGTCAACAATTTAACTTTGCACTACTGGCCAAAGAGAACCTATAGTCACGATCATATCAATAATCTACCCATCTTTACACTCAAGTCAAAGAGAAATATCATCATTAGGGTTATAAGAATGTTATATATGATAATAAAAATAATATAATCAACATATAGATTTAATCTCAAGAGTAAGATTCATAAATCAATGATCTCATAACACCTTAATCAAAATATTATAAATCACTTAATAATATCATAATCTAATATTATTAATACTACCACAATATTTTTATCATTTCTTAAACTTCTAAACAATTTATTTTAATTGTTTACACTTTACTAATAAATGCATTTAATCATCCTAAAATGTCAAACTCATAAAATTTCATCACCAATAACCAAAACTCTCATAAAAAATCTGCATATACCTCATATATGATTCTCAAGCCATAAAATTATATTTTTTAATTTTTTTACTTTACATAACATATTTAATTCATTTACTTATAACTAGAACATTTTCATGAAAAATACCAAATCAATTCCAAAAATATTTCTTTTCTGAGATTTAGCATAATATAGTCCCATATTAAACATATATTTTTCTCAAAATTTTTAAAATTCATTTATTATTTTTCATATGACCAAAATCGACGAATATTTAGACATTTATCATAAATTGTACTTTTATCCAAAAATTCCGAAATTCACAGAGTACACTGATATTATATAGATATACTTTCAATAAAAATTTCATCAATTTTGGAGTTAACCACAAGGAGTTATAAGCGGTTACTTTTAAAATAGTCTTTCCCGTAAAATTCATAACTCTTAATATAAACATCCAAAAATCACCATTTTTGGACACAATCAATAAAACTCATCAACATATCATTTCAAATTTTTTCAGAATTTTTTGAAGGTCTGAAAAATTACGAACATGAAAAACATAACAACTCTTAAAATCCCTTACTAACCCTTACCTCAAAAGTGTAGTATTTCTGACTGGAATGCAAAGTAGAATGAAACTTGCACTGAATAGCAACTCTCAAAGTATTTAAATACTCACAAAATATGCTTCATAATATAGAGAGAGAAAGAGAGAAAGCTTATGTTTCTGGTGTGATTTTCAATTCTAACTTAGCCCTCTATTTATAGAAAAATATTAGCACGCCGAAGCAGACTTAACCTCCTTTTCAATAAGAATTTTTCCTTACTGGCGCGCAATTAGATGACCAAACCTCTCCTTAGACAGAACTTTCTAGATATTGCCAATAATGTTATCTAATAATATTATTCAAATAATATGAATTATTGATCTGATAATGAGAAATACTGTGCAGTGATAAATATTGAACAACAATAATATAAAATTTCAACGTAGCAATTATTGAATCAATAAAATAAAATATTGAACAGTAATTACTGTAACAATTATTGAGTAGTGCCTTCTTACGTAAGAATCAATAATTTCAAAAATACTGTGCAATACCGTGTGCTACTGTGCAATAACGCGTATTACTATATTTTAACCATCGGGTATTCCAACAGTGTTAATGGTAACAACTACGCCGTTATTTGTAAAAACTCAAATTTGTCGTTTTTTTCATCCGACAATTATTCTGTTATGGGGCCCACAAATAGTTACGCCGTCGTACGAATATTTCCCGACAAAAAGAATATTCCACGACCAAACGAATATTCTCCGACAACAATGAATATTTTATAACCACTTGTATATTTTGTAAAAAAATTCATATATCACCCTTAACTTTAACATTTATCAATTAAACCATTTACTGAATAGTAATTATAAGAAAAATTGAATACTTTTATTTCATAAAATTCGGGGTCTTACATTTATATTCTGTTGAAAGTCATCTGTGGCCTGTAGTGCATAGATGGACTTGGTATGATTATGACCAGGGATTATTCGTATAATCATGACCGTAATGTTACAAATGATGTGGTAAAAGTCCTCATTGGCCCGTAGTGCATTGATGGACAGTGGTTGGCATGATCATGACCATTAATGAATACACAAATATTCTTGGCCCGTAGTGCATGGATAATTATGGTCGTGATACTAAAGAATATTCTTGGCCGTAGTGTAGGGGTGATTCGATGATGTGGATTATTTTTAAGCTGAGTCCCAGCGATAAAAGTCATGAAAAACCTTTTAAATCATAGAAGATAGTAGATTTTATTCTCTACTTGACTCTTCTAATGAGTTGCTTGTTCCGCTGCAGTTAAACTTGATGTTTGTTATATTGTATCAGTTTAACACTGTTTAAGACTAATGATAATTTATTCTGCATTATCTTAGTCATAATATTTCTTACTGGGCTAGTTGAGTTCACCCTTTCTTTTATTGTTCTCTTCAAAAAATGAGAATATAGCTGGGACGAGTCGGGGAACGGAGTGATGGACCAGATGATAGTACTAGTAGTCCTCACTATTCTATTAAATAGTGTGACAATAAATATAACGAGGACTTATTCTGAGAGTGGATATTGTCTAGAAGACAGTATTTGTATTAAAACTCACAGCTATCTTGTCGTATATTAACGATTGTATTTGTATTATGTACCACGTATTTGGCGACTCAGAATAGGTGATGTATACCTATTTTGGGGGAGTCACAGTTGGTATCAGAGCTTAGGGATATGATCACTGGCTAAGATGTGAGACTAGGACTAGGAGGGGAGAGACGGGAAATTTCTTCGCCAGTATGACCTACCTAAGTTTATTTGGCATTTAATTGGTCGGTCAGAGTATAAGGATAATATGTGATATGTTATTTAACCCTTATTTTGTGACAGTATTTAAAAATGATATCCGAGAATGGTGAGAATAGCAATGGAGCACAGGCGACCGTTGATTCACCACATATTAATAATCATGATAATGTGCATCAGAAAGGCGATAATCCTCATGCAAACAACAACACTGACCAAATGATGAATGATGAAATGTTCAGAGGCTTTATACAATTCATGCAACAGCAGGCGAGAGCGGCTCCTGTCCAAAATGTGACGACCCCAAAATAGGTCCATTCCATCCAACCCATTCTGAGTCGTCAAATACATGGTACAGAAAACAACTACAACTTTATTATAACAATTGTCGTGCAAAATACAACAACACATATGCTGTGAGTTTGGATACAAATATATACCAACTGTGACGTTGGACACCATCATGTATCAGCACTTCACAAAGGTACCTTACATAAAGGTATAGTCAAAAACTGTTTTAGAAATTAGAATCTTTGGGAAATGCTCAAGGAAACCTTCGTACATGGGAGGCCACGCGTCTAGGTTATGATAGATATCATATGGCCACAGAATTATCCTTGGTTGACCCAATAGACCCCAAAGAAAAACGAGAAGATTACTATCATATTCTTCCCAATGGTGAGTCTTCTCTTGACTTATCATTATCTCCACTGTCTCTAATTGAGAATTATACTTCAAACAAACACCAAGATTATATAGGTAGTGCCCATAGATATACTCAGCAAGTGGATGAGCACAACCCTGTCCTATGATGACACGAGGTTGTATGTCATTAGACATCTTGTATGATAGTGACAAAACACCCTTCCAACGTTGGGTTCGCCTCACCCTATTTTCTTCACCAAATATAACTACTAAATGATGACACCGTTCTATTCCCTTGTTACCCCCGCTCGACCCAGCTACACTCTTATTACCTGAAAGAAATTGTGAAGCAAAAGGGTGAGCACAACTAGCTCAGTAAAGAATATCATGACTAAAGATAATTTAATTATCAATAGCCTTCATCAACAATAAATCAGAGATTTAGAACATATGGTAAATGATAAAAATTTCAACCATAGTTGCAGCGGAACGAGCAATCCATTAGAAGAGTCAAATAGACTATAAAGTCTATTATCTTCTCCATGTTAAAAATCCACCAACAATATTTTATCCATGTAACATCACTCAACAGTTCCTTTCCACAATCATATGAATAACTCATAATCATAATTGTGACTATAAATTTTTCTTCGCACCCAGGACGAAGAATATTTTCATCACCTGTCTTTACCTGAAACATCAAAGATCATGGTTATACCAAATCACAGTTCCTGTTTATAATCATACTAACAAATCCATCTTTGCACTACGGGCCAAAGATATTCATCAACAAACCATCTTTGCACTACGGGCCAAAGATATTCAACAACAGTTCATCTTTGCACTACAGGCCAAAGATATTCATCAACAGGCCATCTTTGCACTACATGCCAAAGATATTCATCAACAATTCATATTTGCACTACAGGCCAAATATATTCATATCTCAAAGAAATATATAATCATTTCAGAATTTATATAAACAATAATTATAACCATGTTGATCAATTCACCTTTGCACTTAAGCTTAAGATATTCAATTATAAATTCAATGGTCATGATCATACCAGTCACAATTCAACTTTGCACTACAGGCCAAAGAGAACCCTAGTCATGATCATACCAATAATCTATCCATCTTTACACTCCAGTGAAAGAGAATTTCAACATCAGGGTTATAAAAATGTTATATATGATGATAAAAATAATATGATCAACATATAGTTTTAATCTCAAGAGTAATATTCGTAACTCATGAATAGTAACCCCGACACAAAAGATAGAAATTCTACAATAAAATTTATACCAATATTTCGGTATAATGATATTGAAAGAATAACATTACTTAAATTTATAAACAATTTATTTTAATTGTTTACACTTTACTAATTAATGCATTTAATCATCATAAAATGCCAACTCTTATAATTTTATCATCAATAACCAAAACCCTCATCAAAAATCTGCATATACCTCATATAGGATTCTCAAGCCATAAAATCTTATTTTCCAATTTTCTTTCTTCACAAAACATATTTAATTCATTTACTCATAACTAGACAATTTTCATGAAAAATACCAAATCAGTTCTAAAAATATTTCTTTTCTGGGATTTAGCATAATATAGTCCCATAGTGAACATATATTTTTCTCAGAATTTTTAAAAGTCATTTACTATTTTTCATATGGCCAAAATAGCCGAATATTTAGACATTTATCAAAAATTGTACTTTTATCTAAATATTCTGAAATTCACAGAGTATACTCCTATCATATTCATGTACTCCCAATAAAAATTTCATCAATTTTGGAGTTAACCACAAGGAATTATAAGCGGTTACTTTTAAAATAGTCTTTTCTCATAAAATTCATAACTCTCAATCTATACATCCAAAAATCACCATTTTTGGACACAATCAAGAAAACTCATCAAAATATCATTTCAAATTTTTCCAGAATTTTTGAAGATCAGAAAAATTACGAAACTGAAAATCATAACAACCCTTAAAATCTCTTAATATCCCTTACAATCCCTTACTATCCCTTACCTCAAAAGAGCAGTACTTCTGACTGGATATCGGATATGATGCTGAAGGAAACTTGCACTGATGAATAGAAACTCACCAAGTATCTAAAAACTCACAAAATATGCTTCATAATATAGAGAGAGAAAGAGAGAAAGCTTATGTTTCTGGTGTGATTTTCAATTCTAACTTAGCCCTCTATTTATAGGAAAATTTTGGTAGGTTTGACCTGCAACCTGATGGCTTTACCTGCTACTATTCCCACCCACCACATTTGAAATATAATTCAGCACATTTCTTCACCAACCACAAGTGGGGCCCACCAATTCTAGAATTTTCCACCAAAATGATAAACTCTGAAAATTCAACAATTTCTGAACCAGTCATCTCGTAAAATTCATAACAAATCATACGTTCATTTTTAACGGTTCAAAATTTGTGGACATATACTCAACTTATATATGTATAACATATCCAAAAATTACCACGATCCAACGGTCGGATTAAAAATTATAACCCCCGCAAAATATCTCAAAAACTCTGATTTTTAATACCTCCATTCCGACAAAAATACTGATAAAAACCTCAACATTAACTCCTTCATTTTTAACCACAAAAATATATCCCTCATTTATATCCACATAAAATAAATATTTTCTTATCATATAAATCAATAATTAATTATTCACAAATAATATTACAGAATCACATTTATGACAATCAGGCCGTTCCCAGGAAAGAGGGGGCTTTCTAATAAGAATTTCTCTTTACTGGCGCGCAATTAAATGACCAAACCTCTCCTTAGACAGAACTTTCTAGACATTGTCAATAATGCTATCTAATAATATTATTTAAATAATATGAATTATTGATCTGATAATGGAGAAATACTGTGCAGTGACAATTATTGCACAACAATAATATAAAATTTTAACGTAGCAATTATTGAATCAATAAAATAAAATATTGAACAGTAATTACTGTAACAATTATTGAGTAGTGCCTTCTTACGTAAGAATCAATAATTCAAAAATACTGTGTAAAACCGTGTGCTACTGTGCAAAACGCGTATTACTGTATTTTAACCACCGGGTATTCCAACAGTGTTAACGGTAACAACTACGTCGTTATTTATAAAAACTCAATTTTTGTCGTTATCTTCATCCGACAGTTATTCTGTTATGGGGCCCATAAATGTCTGCGCCGTCGTACGAATATTCCACGACAGAAAGAATATTCCACGACCAAACGAATATTCCCCGACAACAATGAATATTTTATAACCACTTGTTTATTTTGAAAAAAAATTCATATATCACCCTTAATTTTAACATTTATCAATTTAACCATTTACTGAATAGTAATTATAAGAAAAATTGAATACTTTTATTTCATAAAATTCGGGGTCTTACAATCTCCCCTCCTTATGAAATTTCGTCCCCGAAATTTACGTACCTGGTATTTCGAAAGTTGAGAATACCTTCCTTTCATTTCAGATTTCATCTTCCCTGTCATCATAATTTCTCCATTGCTCATCTCCTGTATTTCAAATATCATTCTAGAATACAGCTTCAAAACAAGGGTTAATTTAACAAATTAACATATCACATAATATCCCAATATTATGACTGACCAACAAATAAGCTTAGGTAGGACACACTAGCGAAGGATTTACTCATCTCTCCCCTCCTAGTTGTATTCCCCGATCTCCGCCAGAGATCATATCCCTAAGCTCTGATACCAAATGTGACGACCCCAAAATAGGTCCATTCCATCCAACCCATTCTGAGTCGTCAAATACATGGTACAGAAAACAACTACAACTTTATTATAACAATTGTCGTGCAAAATACAACAACACATATGCTGTGAGTTTGGATACAAATATATACCAACTGTGACGTTGGACACCATCATGTATCAGCACTTCACAAAGGTACCTTACATAAAGGTATAGTCAAAAACTGTTTTAGAAATTAGAATCTTTGGGAAATGCTCAAGGAAACCTTCGTACATGGGAGGCCACGCGTCTAGGTTATGATAGATATCATATGGCCACAGAATTATCCTTGGTTGACCCAATAGACCCCAAAGAAAAACGAGAAGATTACTATCATATTCTTCCCAATGGTGAGTCTTCTCTTGACTTATCATTATCTCCACTGTCTCAAATTGAGAATTATACTTCAAACAAACACCAAGATTATATAGGTAGTGCCCATAGATATACTCAGCAAGTGGATGAGCACAACCCTGTCCTATGATGACACGAGGTTGTATGTCATTAGACATCTTGTATGATAGTGACAAAACACCCTTCCAACGTTGGGTTCGCCTCACCCTATTTTCTTCACCAAATATAACTACTAAATGATGACACCGTTCTATTCCCTTGTTACCCCCGCTCGACCCAGCTACACTCTTATTACCTGAAAGAAATTGTGAAGCAAAAGGGTGAGCACAACTAGCTCAGTAAAGAATATCATGACTAAAGATAATTTAATTATCAATAGCCTTCATCAACAATAAATCAGAGATTTAGAACATATGGTAAATGATAAAAATTTCAACCATAGTTGCAGCGGAACGAGCAATCCATTAGAAGAGTCAAATAGACTATAAAGTCTATTATCTTCTCCATGTTAAAAATCCACCAACAATATTTTATCCATGTAACATCACTCAACAGTTCCTTTCCACAATCATATGAATAACTCATAATCATAATTGTGACTATAAATTTTTCTTCGCACCCAGGACGAAGAATATTTTCATCACCTGTCTTTACCTGAAACATCAAAGATCATGGTTATACCAAATCACAGTTCCTGTTTATAATCATACTAACAAATCCATCTTTGCACTACGGGCCAAAGATATTCATCAACAAACCATCTTTGCACTACGGGCCAAAGATATTCAACAACAGTTCATCTTTGCACTACAGGCCAAAGATATTCATCAACAGGCCATCTTTGCACTACATGCCAAAGATATTCATCAACAATTCATATTTGCACTACAGGCCAAATATATTCATATCTCAAAGAAATATATAATCATTTCAGAATTTATATAAACAATAATTATAACCATGTTGATCAATTCACCTTTGCACTTAAGCTTAAGATATTCAATTATAAATTCAATGGTCATGATCATACCAGTCACAATTCAACTTTGCACTACAGGCCAAAGAGAACCCTAGTCATGATCATACCAATAATCTACCCATCTTTACACTCCAGTGAAAGAGAATTTCAACATCAGGGTTATAAAAATGTTATATATGATGATAAAAATAATATGATCAACATATAGTTTTAATCTCAAGAGTAATATTCGTAACTCATGAATAGTAACCCCGACACAAAAGATAGAAATTCTACAATAAAATTTATACCAATATTTCGGTATAATGATATTGAAAGAATAACATTACTTAAATTTATAAACAATTTATTTTAATTGTTTACACTTTACTAATTAATGCATTTAATCATCATAAAATGCCAACTCTTATAATTTCATCATCAATAACCAAAACCCTCATCAAAAATCTGCATATACCTCATATAGGATTCTCAAGCCATAAAATCTTATTTTCCAATTTTCTTTCTTCACAAAACATATTTAATTCATTTACTCATAACTAGACAATTTTCATGAAAAATACCAAATCAGTTCCAAAAATATTTCTTTTCTGGGATTTAGCATAATATAGTCCCATAGTGAACATATATTTTTCTCAGAATTTTTAAAAGTCATTTACTATTTTTCATATGGCCAAAATAGCCGAATATTTAGACATTTATCAAAAATTGTACTTTTATCTAAAAATTCTGAAATTCACAGAGTATACTCCTATCATATACATGTACTCCCAATAAAAATTTCATCAATTTTGGAGTTAACCACAAGGAATTATAAGCGGTTACTTTTAAAATAGTCTTTTCTCATAAAATTCATAACTCTCAATCTATACATCCAAAAATCACCATTTTTGGACACAATCAAGAAAACTCATCAAAATATCATTTCAAATTTTTCCAGAATTTTTGAAGATCAGAAAAATTACGAAACTGAAAATCATAACAACCCTTAAAATCTCTTAATATCCCTTACAATCCCTTACTATCCCTTACCTCAAAAGAGCAGTACTTCTGACTGGATATCGGATATGATGCTGAAGGAAACTTGCACTGATGAATAGAAACTCACCAAGTATCTAAAAACTCACAAAATATGCTTCATAATATAGAGAGAGAAAGAGAGAAAGCTTATGTTTCTGGTGTGATTTTCAATTCTAACTTAGCCCTCTATTTATAGGAAAATTTTGGTAGGTTTGACCTGCAACCTAATGGCTTTACCTGCTACTATTCCCACCCACCCCATTTGAAATATAATTCAGCACATTTCTTCACCAACCACAAGTGGAGCCCACCAATTCTAGAATTTTCCACCAAAATGATAAACTCTGAAAATTCAACAATTTCTGAACCAGTCATCTCGTAAAATTCATAACAAATCATACGTTCATTTTTAACGGTTCAAAATTTGTGGACATATACTCAACTTATATATGTATAACATATCCAAAAATTACCACGATCCAACGGTCGGATTAAAAATTATAACCCCCGCAAAATATCTCAAAAACTCTGATTTTTAATACCTCCATTCCGACAAAAATACTGATAAAAACCTCAACATTAACTCCTTCATTTTTAACCACAAAAATATATCCCTCATTTATATCCACATAAAATAAATATTTTCTTATCATATAAATCAATAATTAATTATTCACAAATAATATTACAGAATCACATTTATGACAATCAGGCCGTTCCCAGGAAAGAGGGGGCTTTCCAATAAGAATTTCTCTTTACTGGCGCGCAATTAAATGACCAAACCTCTCCTTAGACAGAACTTTCTAGACATTGTCAATAATGCTATCTAATAATATTATTTAAATAATATGAATTATTTATCTGATAATGGAGAAATACTGTGCAGTGACAATTATTGCACAACAATAATATAAAATTTTAACGTAGCAATTATTGAATCAATAAAATAAAATATTGAACAGTAATTACTGTAACAATTATTGAGTAGTGCCTTCTTACGTAAGGATCAATAATTCAAAAATACTGTGTAAAACCGTGTGCTACTGTGCAAACACGCGTATTACTGTATTTTAACCACCGGGTATTCCAACAGTGTTAACGATAACAACTACGTCGTTAATTATAAAAACTCAATTTTTGTCGTTATCTTCATCCGACAGTTATTCTGTTATGGGGCCCACAAATGTCTGCGCCGTCGTACGAATATTCCACGACAGAAAGAATATTCCACGACCAAACGAATATTCCCCGACAACAATGAATATTTTATAACCACTTGTTTATTTTGAAAAAAAAATTCATATATCACCCTTAATTTTAACATTTATCAATTTCACCATTTACTGAATAGTAATTATAAGAAAAATTGAATACTTTTATTTCATAAAATTCGGGGTCTTACACAAAATATAGGTGGAAACACTAAAAATTCTCGGACGGTCACCGCTAAATAGTTCAAGGAGCTGGGACCACCGGAGTTTATTGGAGAACCAAAACCACTTAAGGCGGAAACGTGGATAAAGCAGATCACCAAGATATTTGATGTCTTGGGATGCGCCGAGGAGCAAAAGGTTCCCTTTGCCACCTTTATATTGCGAGGAGAGGCAGATTACTGGTGGGAATCAGTAAAGCGTACTCAACCTGCTGCACTGAAGATGTCTTGGGAGAAGTTCCAAGAACTGTTCAATGACAAGTACTTTTCCCGAAAGTATTCGTCACATGAAGGAGGTAGAGTTCATCAAGTTGGAGTAGAATAATATGACCGTGTCGGAGTACGAAGCTAAGTTTGTCGAGCTATCCCGGTTTGCGTCCCACTTGGTGGATAATGAAGAGAGAATGACACGGATGTTTTTAAGAGGTTTGAAGTCGGAGATACATCAACATCTTATTTCTCATAAACTGTGTTATATTCAGATGTTGTAAATAGGGCTCAGTTAGTGGAGCGCGATAACGATTCAACGCAACCAAAAGAGAGTAACAGACAAAATGATAATACCAGTGAAAGCAGTCATCGAAGAGGTGACAATAAGCGTGGAGGGAATCAGCAGGCCAGAAATGGTAACCACTTCGGTGGTAATCATGGCCAAAACAATAAGAATGAACATTTCAAGAAGAGGAGATTCAACAATGATGAAAAGACGTTAGCACCAGCACCCGTGGTTAAGGAAGGAGAACGACCACCGATCATATGCTTCAAATGCGGAGGGCAGGGACACATTAGTCCAATCTGCGTGATGCCGTCCAAAGCATGTTATAATTGTGGAAGAGAAGGTCACCTAGCCCAATTTTGTTGTTCACCGAAGACAAGTTCAGCTAGGATGGAGGCACCAAAGGACGTCCCAGAAAAGTCAAAACCGGTAGTGCAAGGAAGAGCGTTTGTTGTGACCTCCTAGAAAGCAAGAAACCCGAACGAGGTCATCATGGGTAAGTTTATCATAAATTCTAGCGAAGTCTATACCTTATTTGATACCGGTTCTACCCATTCTTTTATTTTTCCTATTTGCGCTCAACGATTAAATTTGACTCCGGAGAAATTAGACTTTAACTTATCTATGGAAACTCCGTTGGTAGAAATCTTCATTACATCCACTGTTTATAAGTCTTGTTTGGTTCAAATTGGTACCCTCACATTACCTGTCGATCTTAGTTCATTGAAAATACTTACATTTGATGTAATTCTAGGGATTAATTGGTTAACTACTCATCATGCAAAAATTGATTATTTTCGTAAGGTTGTTAGCTTTCATATTCCTAATCAACCTATTATGCGAATTCAAACAACCAAACCATTAAAATTAATCACTGTCATCTCAAGCCATAAAGCTATTTGTTTATTAAAAAATGGATGTCAAGCTTTCTTAGCTCATGTCACAGATCTAAACAAAAATACTTCAGTTTTGAATGATATTTCTATTGTTAATGAATTTCCTGACGTATTCCGTGAAGAACTTCCTGGCCTACCCCCAGAGCATGAAATTAAATTTTGTATCGACCTTGAACCCGGTACAAAACCCATTTTCAAAGCCCCATATCGAATGGCTCCTATTGAACTTCAGGAGTTAAAGACCCAACTGCAGGAATTGTTAGACATTGGCTTTATTCGTCCTAGTACTTCTCCTTGGGGTGCTCCTATTCTATTAATGAAGAAGAATGATGGGAGTATGCGACTTTTTATTGATTATCGGGAGTTGAATCATGTCACCATCAAAAATAGGTACCCATTGCCACGTATTGATGACCTGTTTGACCAGTTACAAGGAGCACAATTCTTTTTAAAAATCGATCTTCGTTCTGGATATCATCAGCTGAAGGTTAGAACTGAGGATATTCCAAAGACTACCTTCAGAACTCGGTACGGGCATTATGAATTCTTAGTCATGTCTTTTGGATTGACTAATGCTCCTGCTGCCTTCATGGATATGATGAACCGAGTATTCAAGGAATATTTAGATCACTTTGTGGTCGTCTTTATTGATGACATCCTTATTTATTCCAAAAGTCATGAAGATCATGAGCAACACTTGAGGCTAACACTCCAAAAGCTTCGTGAATACAAACTTTATGCCAAGTTAAAGAAATGCGAGTTCTGGCTTGAGGAAGTAGCATTCCTTGGGCACGTAGTATCAAGTCATGGAATATTTGTTGACCCGGCAAAGATTGAAGCAATTCAAAACTGGGAGCAACCTAAATCAGTGACCGAAGTACGTAGCTTTCTCGGTTTAGCTGATTATTATCGAAGATTCGTGGAAGGATTTTCTCGAATCGCTACTCCATTAACTCAGCTGACTCGGAAAGATACAAAGTTCGGTTGGAGCGAAAAATGTGAGAAGAGTTTTCAAGAACTCAAGAGGAGACTCATTTGAGCACCTGTTCTGATAATACTATCTGGCTCGGAAGGATTTGTCATCTACAGTGATGCTTCGGGCAAAGGGTTGGGATGTATTCTCATGCAACATGGGAAAATTATAGCCTATGCCTCAAGACAACTCAAAGAATATGAGAGGAATTATCCTACTCATGATCTAGAGTTGGCAGCTGTTGTCTTCGCACTTAAAATTTGGAGGCATTACTTGTATGGGGAGAAAGTGGAGATCTTTACGGATCATAAAAGCCTCAAATATTTCTTCACTCAAAAGGAACTCAACATGCGATAACGACATTGGCTGGAACTGTTGAAAGATTATGATCATACCATCCAATACCATCCTGAAAAAGCGAACGTGGTAGCTGATGCATTGAGTAGAAGATCATATGCAAGTACGAGTGCGATATTGTCAACGCAAAGGCCCATTTTGTGTGACTTAAAAAGGATGGAGATAGAGTTAAAGACTCTAGGGACCCATGTGAGGATGGCGAATATACGAGTAGAACCGACTTTAATTAATAAAGTTAAAGCTGCTCAAGCTACAGACTTGGAGCTGATGCGTATGAGGAAGAAAGTGCAAGAAGGTGCTATGCCGGAAGCAAGAATCGATGAAGAAGGAATACTTCGAGTCAACTCCAGACTTTGTGTTCCTAATGACCCTGATTTAAAGTATAAAATCATGATGGAGGCGCACAACACACCGTTTGTAATCCATCCTGGGAGTACTAAAATGTATCGTGATCTTCGTCATACATTTTGGTGGAGCAATATGAAGAGTGAGATAGCGCTGTTTATCTCAAGGTGTCTAACTTGTCAACGAGTCAAAGCGGAGCATCAAGTACCAAAAGGTCTATTGCAACCACTTGAAATTCCAGAATGGAAGTGGGAGCACATTACCATGGATTTCGTTACTGGTCTTCCCAAGGTTTCTCAAGGCATTGATGCAATTTGGGTTATTGTTGATAGATTGACCAAGTCTGCTCATTTCTTACCAATACGAGAAACTTATACACTTGAACGTCTTGCTCGTATGTATATAAACGAGATTGTAAGACTGCATGGTATGCCAGTATCCATAGTTTCTGATCGAGACACAAGATTCACTTCACGATTTTGGGTTAATTTGCAAAAAGCTATGGGCACGGATTTACGATTTAGTTCGGCATATCATGTAAAACCCCAACTTATTAATGAATAAAATCAAATTTTCTCTAAATATTATTGTAAATAATAAGGGGTTAATTTGATATAATACTTTGGTTATGGGTGAAATGTGTAAATTTTTCAAAATAAGCAAGTGGTTATAAAATATTCATTTTGTCGGGGAATATTCGTTTGGTCGTGGAATATTCGTACGACGGCGCAGCCTTGTGTGGGCCCCATAACGGAAAGCGATTGGATGAAGAAAACGACAAGTATAAGTTGTTTATAAATAACGGCGTAGTTGTTACCGTTAACACTGTTAGAATACCTGGTGATTAAAATACAGTAATACGCGTGGTTGCACAGTAGCATACGGATTGCACAGTATTTTTGAATTATTGATTCTTACGAAGGAAGACACTACTCAATAATTGTTACAGTAGTTACTGTTTAATATTTCATTTTATTGATTCAATAATTGCTGCATTGATATTTTATATTATTGTTATTTAAATAATTGTCACTGTACAGTATTTCTCATTATCAGATCAATAATTCATATTATTTAAATAATATTATTAGATAGCATTATTGGCAATGTCTAGAAAGTTCTGTCTAAGGAGAGGTTTGGTCATCTAATTACGCGCTAGTAAGGAGAAATCCTTATTGGAAAGCCCCCTCTTTCCTTGGAACGGCCTGGTTGTCATAAATGTGATTCTGTAATATTATTTGTGAATAATTAATTATTGATTCATATGATAATGAAATATTTATTTTATGTGGATATAAATGAGGGATATATTTTTGTGGTTAAAAATGAAGGAGTTAATGTTGAGGTGTTTTATCTGTATTTTTGTCGGAACGGAGGTATTGAAAATCAAATAGGATTTTTGAGATATTTTGCGTGGGTTATAATTTTTAATCCGACCGTTGGATCGTGGTAATATTTGGATATGTTATACATATATAAGTTAAGTATATGTCCACAAATTTTGAACTATTAAAAATGAACGTATGATTTATTATGAATTTTACGAGATGACTGGTTCAGAAATTGTTGAATTTTCGGAGTTAATCATTTTGGTGGAAAATTCTAGAATTGGTGGGCCCCACTCTTGGTTGGTGAAAAAATGTGCTGAGATTTTTATTCAAATATGGTGGGTGGGAATAGTAGCAGGTAAAGCAATCAGGTTGCAGGTTAAGTCTGCTTCGGCGTGCTAACATTTTTCTATAAATAGAGGGCTAAGTTAGAATTGAAAATCACACCAGAATTCATAAGTTTTCTCTCTTTCTCTCTCTAGATTATTGAGTGTATTTTGTAAGTATTTAGATACTTTAAAAGTTGCTATTCAGCACAAGTTTCATTCAGCCTCATATCCGATATTCAGTCAGAAGTACGGTTATTTTGAGGTAAGGGATATTATTTTCTTCTTAAATGATATTATTTCTTCAATATTATTATGCTGAAATATTGATATGAAATTTTTATCAAATTTAAAACTTTTTGTGTCGGGGTTACTATTCACGTATACGGCACTATTCACCAAAAAATAAAAATTTTTTCTTTTTTTCCAAGATGTCTATTATGGTTACTATCTTTGATTGTATCCATGTTTTGATCTTTATTTTTGAATTCTTCTTCACAATTGATTATTATGAAGTATTATTGATCTTGGAAAAAATGTTATACGAATCCCTACTATTTGTCCTTTTGTCTCACTGGATTCGTTTTCTTTAAGATATTTTTCATCATCCTCAGTCCTAAATGATGATATTACTGAATATCTTTAGCCTGTAGTGCAAAGATGTATGATTACCTGATGAATATCTTTGGCCTGTAGTGCAAAGGTGAACATGTGTTGAGATGAACATGACCGACTGGTGTTACAAATGAATATCTTTGGCCTGTAGTGCAAAGATGAATATTTATTTCAAGATGTATATTGATTGATGTTACAGGGATAAAATATTGATGATGGACTTTTAAATCTTAGAAGATAGTAGAATTCTTTCTCTACTTGACTCTTCTAATGGTTTGCTGTTTTCGCTGCAGTTGTTGATCTAAAACTTGTTGTCGATTATATTCTATCAGATTTTTTCCTGTTGAATATTAATGATAATTTGTTGTATATTATCTTAGTCATAATATTCTTTACTGGGCTAGTTGAACTCACCTTTTTTCTTTTTGTTCCATTTTTCTTCTCAAGATGTGAGAACATAGCAGGATCTAGTCGGGGTATGGAGTGATGGTTCTAGAAAGATGTTTTAGCTGTCCTCATTATTTCTGTAAAATAGTGTTTGAATAATTGTAATGAGGACTTACTTGAGTGTGGATATTGTCTAGAAGATAATATTTGTATTTAAACTCACAGTATGTATTGTCGTATTTTTGCACGACAATTGTATTATTGAAGTTGTAGTTGCTTTTTGTACCATGTATTTGGCGACTCAGAATGGGTGTTGTATACCTATTTTGGGGGCGTCACAGTTGGTATCAGAGCTTAGAGATATGATCCCTGGCTGAGATGTGAGACAAGAACTAGGAGGGGAGAGACGGGGAATTCTTTCGCTAGTATGACATGACTAAGTTTATTTGGTGTTTATTTGGTCGGTCAGAGTATAGGGAAAATATATGACATGACTATTAACCCTTATTTTATGGCAGTATTTAAGAATGGCAGCTGAGAACGTTAATAATGGAGTAAATCAGACTGTGGAGACACTTTTGATCACCACCCAGGGGAACGTGCAACAGGAAGGCAATATTCCTCCTGTAAACAACGTTACCGAGTAAACGATGAATGATGGAATATTTAGGAGCTTTTTGCAGTTCATGCAAAATCAGACGAGGGAGACTCGTGTGTAGAATACAGGTGGAAATGATAACAATGCGCGGTTTGTCACAGCCAAGCAGTTCAAAGAATTGGGACCACTAGAATTTAAGGGAAAGTCGGATCCGATCATGGCGAAAACGTGGGTTAAGTAAATTACCAAGATATTCGATGTTTTGGGATGCACGGAGGAACAGAAGGTTCCATTCGTCACCTTTATGTTCCGCGGTGAGGCAGACTACTGATGGGAGTCTATGAAGCGTACCCAGTCTGACGCACTCAACATGTCCTGGGAAACGTTTCAGAAACTGTTTAATGACAAGTACTTTCCTGAAAGTATTCGTCATATGAAGGAGGTAGAGTTTATTAGACTGGAACAAAACAACATAACGGTGTCTCAGTACAAGGCGAAGTTTGCAGAGTTATCCAGGTTTGCACCTCATTTGGTCGAGAATGAGGAACGAATGACAAGGATGTTTCTGAGAGGTTTAAAACCCGAGATTCGGCAATATCTTATCTCTCATAATTTTTTTTTATATTCAGATGTTGTAAATAGGGCTCAATTATTAGAGCGAGATAATGAGTATGTTCAACCGAGGGACCACAACCAGGGTCATACTGGTGACAGCAGTCATCAGAGCGATAAGAACCAGCGAGGAGGGAAAAATACAGACAAAAGTGGTAACCACTCGGATGGTCATCGTGACCATGATAATAGGAGAGGTGAGTCAAGTGAAAATTTCAAGAAGAGAAGATTTAACGATGACAGGAAGACGTCGACAGCAGCACTAGCACCAGGAACAAATTCTAGGGGAGGAGAACGACCGCCAGTTAGATGTTACAGATGCGGAGAGGAGGGACATATAAGTCCAAACTACCTACAACAGTTCAAGGTATGTTATAATTGTGGAAAGGAAGGACATATCGCTCGAGATTGTACTATAGCGAAACCAAGTCCAGCTGGGACGGTGACACCAAAGGCGGATACGGACAAAATCCATGATGGCGAATATACGAGTAGAACCAGCTTTAATCGATAAAGTTAAAGCTGCTCAAGCTACAGACCTGGAGCTGATGCGTATGAGGAAGAAAGTGCAAGAAGGTGCTATGCCGGAAGCAAGAATCGATGAAGAAGGAATACTTCGAGTCAACTCCAGACTTTGTGTTCCTAACAACCCAGATTTAAAGTATGAAATTATGATGGAGACGCACAACACACCGTTTGCAATCCATCCTGGAAGTACCAAAATGTATCATGATCTTCGTCATACATTTTGGTGGAGCAATATAAAGAGAGAGATAGCGCTGTTTATCTCAAGGTGTGTAACTTGTCAACGAGTCAAAGCGGAGCATCAAGTACCAAAAGGTCCATTGCAACCATTTAAAATTTTAGAATGGAAGTGGGAGCACATTACCATGGATTTTGTTACCGGTCTTCCTAAGGTTTCTCAAGGTATAGATGCGATTTGGGTCATTGTTGATAGATTGACCAAGTCTGCTCATTTCTTACCGATACGAGAAACTTATACACTTGAACGTCTTGCTCGTATGTACATAAACGAGATTGTAAGACTGCATGGTATGCCAGTATCCATAGTTTCTGATCGAGACCCAAGATTCACTTCACGATTTTGGGTTAGTTTACAAAAAGCTATGGGCACGGATTTACGATATAGTTCGGCATATCATCCTCAGACGGACGGACAATCAGAGAGGACTATTCAAACTCTAGAAGATTTATTAAGACTTTGTGTCCTTGACTTCAAGGGAAGTTGGGACAAGTTCTTACCATTGGTGGAGTTTTCCTACAACAACAGTTATCAAACAAGTATTAGCATGGCTCCATTCGAAGCATTGTATGGAAGAAAATGTCGTTCTCCAGTATGCTGGGATGAGGTGGGTGAAGTAACATTGTTGGGACCAGAGTTGGTACGTATAACTACAGAAAAGATTCAAACGATCCGAAAACGTATAAAGACATCACAAGATTGACAAAAGAGTTGCTGATCTTCATCGAAAGGACGTGGAATTTGATATAGAAGATCATGTGTTCTTACGTGTTACTCCATGGAAAGGAGTTACGAGATTTGGAAAGAGAGAAAAGCTCAATCCTCGATTCATCGGTCCATTTTTAATCCTTGATCGAGTAGGAACTGTGGCTTATAGACTCGCTTTACCGCCAAGTATGTCTCGTGTTCATAACGTTTTTCACATATCCATGTTACGTAAATATGTGAAAGACCCGAACCACATTATTGAGTTAGAACCGGACGAAATAGCGGAGGATTTCACGTATGAAGAAGTTCCTGTTCAAATCTTGGATAAGAAGGAACATATTCTACGCTCCAAGGTTATACCTCAAGTCAAAGTTTTGTGGAGAAATCACGATGTTGAGGAAATGACTTAGGAGTTAGAATATGAAATGAAGTCAAGATATCCTTACCTCTTCGACATACCAGGTACATACCCTAATTTCGAGGGCAAAATTTCATAAGAAATGGAGGTTGTAAGACCCTAACTTTTATAAATAAAGATGAATTTTCTATAAATATCATTTTTGAATATTATGGAATTAATTTGATATAATGTTATAGTTGTGGGTAATATTTATAAATTTTATAAAGCACGCAAGTTGTTATATAATATTCGATTGGTCAGGGAATATTCGTTTTAACAGAAAATATTCGTACAACGCCACAATCATTGGTGGAACCCACAACGGAATTATTGTCGGATTGAGAAAACGACAAAAATATTTTATTAAAAATAACGGCGAAAGTTTTACCATTGATACTGTTGAACTACTCGGTAGTAAAAGTACTGTAATACGTGTGGTTGAATAGTAGCACACGGTATTGATTATTAATGTTTATGTGAGAAGTCACTCAGTTTGATTCAATTATTGTCAGTTAATAATATGAATTATTTAGCGATAATGAAGTTTTGTTTTATTCGTATTATTAACGTAATAAAACAGAAACATCTTTTTATATAAAACAGAATACTTTTTTAAAGTTATTCTATAAATAGAATATATTATATTTTATTTAAAAAGATTTTTCTTTAAATACGGACCGTCAGATTAAAGTAATCAATCTGGACCGTTCATGGATTAGTTACTATGCATTCTATTTTTTTATAAATTGCAGCTCATTCCTTCATTATTTCTTACGAATTCACTGAACTCTAGAGAGAGAAAATATAGAGAGAGAGAAGAAAAGTATTCTGCTACTTAACTACTTCCTCATTTCAGTTCTTCTTTAAAACGGTAAGGGGTGTTATTCTTTCTTATTCATGAAGAGAACTTTTGTTATTCCATTTTTATTATTCTGTTGGAATAACCTGTATACGCGGTCTACCCTATACTTGGTGACATTCTTCTATTATTCTGTTGGAACATCCTGTCTGTGTGTTTTACACCGGACCTGGTTCCGTCTTTATTATTATTCTGTTGGAATATCCTGTCTGTGCGTTTTACGCTGGACCTGGTTCCATTATTTATTATTCTGTTGGAATAACCTGTCTGTGCGGTCTATCGCATGTATGGTGATTTCTTTTGTTATTCCATTCTTTATTATACTCAGTTGGTTAAGTTTTGACTTCTATACTCCATGAAATTTGTGGAATATCCTTGATAATTGCGTTTCATCCAGTATCTTTTTATGAAAATATTCTTCTAAGCATTCTTGAATTTTACTCCACAAAGCAGTATCATGTTGACAATTTGGACGTTGTTAATTCTTGGATAAATTAATTCTTGAACTTGTTTTATTGAATTCTTATATCATTGCCATCATCCTCATGTTTATAAAATGTTGAAAGTCATATGTGGCCTATAGTGCATAGATGGACTTGGTATGATTATGACCAGGGATTATTCGGTATAATCATGACCGTAATGTTACAAATGATGTGGTAAAAGTCCTCATTGGCCCGTAGTGCATTGATGGACAGTTGTTGGCATGATCATGACCATTAATGAATACACGAATATCCTTGGCCGTAGTGCAGGGGTGATTCGATGATGTGGATTATTTTATTAAGCTGAGTCCCAGCGATAACAGTGTTGAAAAACTTTTTAAATCATAGAAGATAGTAGATTTTATTCTCTACTTGACTCTTTTAATGGATTGCTTGTTCCACTGCAGTTAAACTTGATGTTCGTTATATTTTATCAGTTTAACACTGTTGAAGGCTAATGATAATTTATTCTGCATTATCTTAGTCATAATATTTCTTACTGGGCTAGTTGAGCTCACCCTTTCTTTCACTGTTCTCTTCAGGAAATGAGAATATAGATGGGACAAGTCGAAGAACGGAGTGATGGACCAGATGATAGTATTAGTAGTCCTCACTATTCTATTAAATAGTGTGACAATAATTGTAATGAGGACTCCTTTTGAGTTTGTATAGTCTCTAGTAGACAATAATTGTATTCAAACTCACAATTATGTTTTGTCGTATTGTACACGACAGTTGTATTAGTAAGTTGTATTTGTATTCTGTACCATGTATCTGACGACCCAAGATGGGTGATGAATACCTAATTTTGGGGGCGTCACAGTTGGTATCAGAGCTTAGGGATATGATCCCTGGCTAAGATGTGAGAATAGAACTAGGAGGGGAGAGACGGGGAATTTCTTCGCTAGTATGACCTACCTAAGTTTATTTGCATGGTATTTAATTGGTCGGTCATAATATAAGGATAATATATGACATATCAATTAACTTTTATTTTGTGGCAGTATCTGAAAATGGCATCTGAGAATGTTGAGAATAGCAATGGAGCACAGGCGACTGTGGATTCACCACATATCAATAATCGGGATAATGTGCATCAGGAAGACGACAATCCTCATGCAAACAACAACACTGACCAGATGATGAATGATGGAATGTTCAGAAGCTTTATGCAGTTCATGCAACAGCAGGCGAGAGCGGCTCCTATCCAAAATATAGGTGGAAACACTGAAAACTCTCGGATGGTCACCGCTAAACAGTTCAAGGAGTTGGGACCACTGGAGTTTAAGGGAGAGCCAAAACCACTTATAGCGAAAACATGGATAAAGCAGATCACCAAGATATTTGATGTCTTGGGATGCTCCGAGGAGCAAAAGGTTCCCTTTGCCGCCTTTATGTTGCGAGGAGAGGCAGATTACTGGTGGAAATTGATTAAGCGTACTCAACCAGCCGCACTGAAGACGTCTTGGGAGAAGTTCCAAAAGCTGTTCAATGACAAATACTTTCCCGAAAGTGTTCGTCACATGAAGGAGGTGGAGTTCATCAAATTGTAGCAGAATAATATGACCGTGTCGCAGTATGAGGCTAAATTTGCTGAGTTGTCCCGATTTGCGTCCCACTTGGTGGATAATGAAGAGCGAATGACGCGAATGTTTTTGCGAGGTTTGAAACCTGAGATACGTCAACATCTTATTTCTCATAAATTGTGTTTGTATTCAGATATTGTGAATAGGGCTCAGTTAGTGGAGCGTGATAACGAGTCAACGCAACCAAAAGAGAGCAGTCGGCAAAATGATAATACCAGTGAGAGCAGTCATCGAAGCGGTGACAACAAGCGTGGTGGGAATCAACAGGTCAGAAATGGTAACCACTTCGGTGGTAATCAGGGCCAAAACAATAAGAATGGTCATTTCAAGAAGAGGAGATTCAACAATGATGGAAAGACGTCAGCACCAGCACCCGTTGTTAAGGAAGGAGAACGACCACCTATCATATATTTCAAATGCGGAGGGGAGGGGCACATCAGTCCAAACTGCGCGATGCCGTCTAAAGCATGTTATAATTGTGGAAGAGAAGGTCATTTAGCTCGATTTTGTCATTTACCAAAAACAAGTTCAGCCAAGATGGAGACACCAAAGACCGTCCCAAAAAAGTCAAAACCGGTAGTGCAAGAGAGAGCATTTGTTGTGACCTCCCAGAAAGTAAGGAACCCGAATGAGGTCATCACGGGTAAGCTTATCATAAACTCTAACGAAGTCTATAATTTATTTGATACCGGTTCTACCCATTCTTTTATTTCTCCTACTTGCGCTCATCGATTAAATTTGACTCCGGAGAAATTAGACTTTGACTTATCTGTTGAAACTCCATTGGGAGAAATCTTCATTACATCCACGGTTTATAAGTCTTGTTTGGTTCAAGTTGGCACCCACACATTACCTGTCGATCTGATTTCATTAAAAATACTTACATTTGACGTGATTTTAGGGATTGATTGGTTAATTACTCATCATGCAAAAATCGATTATTTTCGTAAGGTTGTTAGCTTTCATATTCCTAATCGACCTATTATACGAATTCAAGCAACCAAACCATTAAAATCAATCGCTGTCATCTCAAGCCATAAAGCTATTCGTTTATTGAAAAACGGATGTCAAGCTTTCTTAGCTCATGTCACAGATCTAAACAAAAATACGTCAGTTTTGAATGATATTTCTATTGTTAATAAATTCCCTGACGTATTCCCTGAAGAACTTCCTGGCCTACCCCCAGAGCGTGAAATTGAATTTTGTATCGACCTTGAACCCGGTACAAAACCCATTTCTAAAGCCCCATATCGAATGGCTCCTATTGAACTTCAGGAGTTAAAGATCCAACTGCAGGAATTGTTAGACATTGACTTTATTCGTCCTAGTACTTCTCCTTGGGGTGCTCCTATGCTATTCGTGAAGAAGAAAGATGGAAGTATGCGACTTTGTATTGATTATCGGGAGTTGAATCATGTCACTATCAAAAATAGGTACCCATTGCCACGTATTGATGACCTATTTGACCAGTTGCAAGGAGCACAATTCTTTTCAAAGATCGATCTTTGTTCTGGATATCATCAGCTGAAGGTTAGAACTGAGGATATTCCAAAGACGACTTTCAGAACTCGGTACGGGCATTATGAATTCTTAGTCATGTCCTTTGGATTGACTAATGCTCCTGCTGCCTTCATGGATATGATGAACCGGGTATTCAAGGAATATTTGGATCACTTTGTGGTCGTCTTTATTGATAACATCCTTATTTATTCCAAAAGCCGTGAAGATCATGAGCAACACTTGAGGCTGGTACTCCAAAAGCTTCGTGAATACAAGCTTTATGCCAAGTTAAAGAAATGCGAGTTCTGGCTGGAGGAGGTAGCATTCCTTGGGCACGTAGTATCAAGTCGTGGAATATCGGTTGACCCGACAAAGATTGAAGTTATTCAAAGCTGGGAGCAACCTAAATCAGTAACCGAAGTACGTAGCTTTCTTGGTTTAGCTGGTTATTATCGGAGATTCGTGGAAGGATTTTCTCGAATCGCTACTCCACTAACTCAGCTGACTTGGAAAGATACAAAGTTCAGTTGGAGCAAAGAATGTGAGAAGAGTTTTCAAGAACTCAAGAGGAGACTCATTTCAGCACCTGTTCTAACAATACCATCTGGCTCGGAGGGATTTGTCATCTACAGTGATGCTTCGAGCAAAGGCTTGGGATGCATTCTCATGCAACATGGAAAAGTCATAGCCTATGCATCAGGACAACTCAAGGAATATGAGAGGAATTATCCTACTCATGATCTAGAGTTGGCAGCTGTTGTCTTTGCACTTAAAATTTGGAGGCATTACTTGTATGGGGAGAAGGTGGAGATCTTTACGGATCATAAAAGCCTCAAATATTTTTTCACTCAAAAAGAACTCAACATGCGACAACGACGTTGGCTTGAACTATTGAAAGATTATGATCATACCATTCAATACCATCCTGAAAAAACGAACGTGGTAGCTGACGCATTGAGTAAAAGATCATATGCAAGTACGAGTGAGATATTGTCAACACAAAGGCCCATTTTGTGTGACTTGCAAAAGATGGAGATAGAGTTAAAGACTCCAAGGACCCATGTGATGATGGCGAATATACTAGTAGAACCAGCTTTAATCGATAAAATGAATATTTTTCTTATCATATAAATCAATAATTTAATTATTCACAAATAATATTACAGAATCACAATAATGACAACCAGACCGTTCCCAAGAAAGAGGAGGCTTTCCAATAAGGATTTCTCCTTACTAGCGCGCAATTAGGTGACCAAACCTCTCCTTAGACAGAACTTTCTAGACAATGCCAATAATGCTATCTAATAAAATTATTCAAATAATAAGAATTATGGATATGATAATGGAAAATACTGTGTAGTGATAATTATTGAAACAACAATAATATAAAATATCAACGTAGCAATTATTGAATCAATAAAATAAAATATTGAACAGTAATTACTATATCAATTATTGAGTAGTGCATTCTTACGTAAGAATCAATAATTGGTGCAATACCGTGTGCTACTGTGCAACACCGCGTATTACTGTGTTTTAACCATCGGGTATTCCAACAGTATTAACGGTAACAGCTACGCCGTTATTTATAAACAACTTATATTTGTCGTTTTCTTCATCAATCGCTTTCCGTTATGGGCCCACACAAGGCCGCGCCGTCGTACGAATATTTTCCGACAGCAAGAATATTCCACGACCAAACGAATATTTCCCGACAACAATGAGTATTTTATAACCACTTGCTTATTTGAAATATTTGCGCATTTTACCCATAACTAACCACATTAATCAAATCAACCCTTACTATTTCAAAATAATAAATAGAGGAAATTAAATTTCATTTATAATAAGTTGGGGTCTTACAACAAGTGATCCTTGGACTTGAGATCATCATAGTATCTTGTGTATGATGAGTTATACTTTGACTTATTCCTTAAGACCCTTAGGGTATATTAAAAGGTATGCTTGGGTATAATAAGTTGTACATAGAGATAATGTATGATCAATAAAAAATCTGTCACTTCTAGTAAAAGAAGAGAAATGTCATATGTGATTCGATAAATGACAACCCAGTAGTCCTTGGCCAAGACAGAATAAAATTAGAAAGGAGTTTTTAGTTTGCATTATATGGTGTTGTGCATTTAAGGATCGAAATACATATAATTAAATAAAATAAGACTTCACAGTAATTCCATGTCTTATATTTAATTAGGACATTGTATGGTGGAAGAATTGAATTGTACGGTAACTATTTACTCAAAGGTTCTTTTATTATTAATGTTAAAATTTATATTATCTGTAAAGTCGTTAATCGCTAGGGAGGCTTATCTCTATTGTAGAATAAATATTATTTATTTAAATAAATTAATTGTATAATTTATTTAGTTATATAAGATTTATCATTGTTCTAATTGATTTATTCACAACCGGTTTAATATGGAGAACCTAAAGGGTCACACCATATAAAAGGAAGAATAATTATTTAAGAAGTTAATGGCATAATCGTAATAATATGTTAAGTGTATTTAATTTAATCTATGGTGATAGAATAAATTAAATAGCTTAATATTTATTATTTAATATTTTGGAAATATTAAATATATAAATTAATAAGAGGAGTCTTATTAATATTATTACAATAATTATTATTTTAATTTCTAAAGAGTTTGAAATTAATTTAATATTATTACTCTCATTTATTCCTAATAAGATTAGGAGGCTAATTAATTAAAAGATTTTAATTAATTATTCCTAATAAGATTGGGAGCATAATTAATTAAAGGAGTTTAATTAATTAAAATAAAACTCAAATCTTTAATTGTTAAGGAGTGTTACCCATATTTATAAATAAGTGGAGTCTTATTATGGGTGAGGTTGGTTAACACTTTCACAACACGTGAATACGTAATTTCAATAGTTGAGAGAGTACACCATTTTTTATGAGATATAGAAAAACTAGAGTTTTGCCAAATACTCATATTCTTGAATCTTTCTTCTTCCTTAGTGGATCACCTCTAGAGGTCAAACACTTGGGTGGCTAATATTGATCAAAGGAAGGAACCAAACCCGGTGAATTCAAGTTGAACGCGAAAAGGATTTGATGTGAACTTGTATATGAGGAAGCTCGAATCTTCAAGGGTATGATTCTTGTTCTTTATCTTTTCGTTTAATTAATAATTACGCATAAAGGATAATCCGGGTATATGGTTTGTAAAATTTTAAAACACTGATTTTCCACGTTTCCGCTTACTTTGTGCAATTTGATTGCGTCCAAGAATATTACAAACCTAACAGACATGTTCTTGAAATTTTTCAATTATTTTTTGTAAAAGCATCTACTCTGTTTGAATTGCCAAATAGATAGCAGCAAAAGCAATAGCAAGCATCCTTTGAAATGCTATACTCCAACCATTCAAAAATTTTAAACCAAGCGGTTCGAAAGCTTCTCTTCACATTAGAAAAATATTTTTGGGGATAATTATGGGCAATTGGTTGACATAGACCTCTAGTCAAATACTCTCTTCGAACTTGATCTCTAGTCACAATAGCAAAATCTTCAATTGATTTACGTAACCACGGATCACTAACAATATCATTCGGATTGAACTCCACACGTGAATTATTAATATCACCACTTGTTTCGAAACTTGGTAATTGATTATTAGAAGAATCAACAGTTCTTTGTCGCTAAATCAAGTATTTATCCATAATCTAGTATAAATAAAAACATCAATTGTTAATCAATAATTTCATCAATTTAAACCTTTCATAAATCATAATAATTTCATTATTCATCAATTCTCTTTTTGGTATTCCAATGCATCTCAAACTACACACACACAAACACACACACACACACGTATATATATATATATATATATATATATATATATATATATATATATATATATATATATATATATATATAAAACCCAAAATTTGTTAATGGCCGAATTATTTTTCCACTTTCTTTTTCATTCCATTTTATTTTTTCTAATAAATTAGGGTTTTAAATTTTCATTTTTCACTGTTATTATTCAAAATATGTAAATAATCCAAAAAAAAAACCATAACTTTTACCCCAATTGTAAGACCCCAAATTATTAATAAATGAAATTTAAATTCCTCTATTTATTATTTTAAAATAGTAAGGGTTGATTTGATTAATGTGGTTAGTTATGGGTAAAATGCGCAAATATTTCAAATAAGCAAGTTGTCCTAAAATATTCATTGTTGTCGAGGAATATTTGTTTGGTCGTGGAATATTCTTGTTGTCGGGAAATATTCGTACGACGGCGCAGCCTTGTGTGAGCCCCATAACGGAAAGCGATTGGATGAAGAAAACGACAAAAATAAGTTGTTTATAAATAACGGCGTAGTTGTTACCGTTAATACTGTTGGAATACCCGGTGGTTAAAACACAGTAATACGCGTTGTTGCACACTAGCACACGGTATTGCACCAATTATTGATTCTTACGTAAGAAGGCACTACTCAATAATTGTTATAGTAATTATTGTTCAATATTGTATTTTATTGATTCAATAATTGCTGCGTTGATATTTTATATTACTGTTGTTTTAATAATTGTCACTACACAGTATTTTCTATTATCGGAACAATAATTTATATTAGCTGAATAATATTATTAGATAACATTATTGGCAATGTCTAGAAAGTTCTGTCTAAGGAGAGGTTTGGTCATCTAATTGTGCGCCAGTAAGGAGAGATCCTTATTGGAAAGCCCCCTCTTTCCTGGGAACGGCCTGGTTGCCAGTACTGTGATTCTGTAATATTATTTGTGTATAATTAATTATTGATTTATATGATGAAGAAAATATTGATTTTATGTGGATATAGATGGAGAAAATTTTTAATGTGACAATTGTTAAAAATTAATATTTTATCTTTTTCTGATAAAATAATTCATTTAAATATATTATTTTAATAATATATTGATGGTGATATTTTTACAATGAATGTGGGATATATGAGTATATGAGGAGGAAGAGTATTTTTGTGGCATTAAATGATTAACACATGATTTGTGTGTTGGTGGACACAATTCTTAACCGAAAATTTATTATTGACTGTAAAATCGCCCGTTTGTAGATTTCGGTCAATTTTTATTTGGAATTTGGAAAAACTTTCTTCTGTAAAGTTGTAGAGAATTAAATTTCCTATAAAAACTCGTGAGATTCAAATTTTCTGATAAAAGAACTATTTATTATGAATTATTGAAGTTCTGAAGTTCCGAAATAATTGGTTTTTAAAAGTTTTAATTATTCTTATTTACAAAATCGTTTTTTTTGCTTGGTGGGCTGCATTAAACATGTGCAATGAGCTGAAATCAGATTTCAAGAGGTGGGCTTGACAATTTTATAAATATAAATATTATTATATTCAATTTTCTGCTTTGGTGTTCTAAGCATTTTTCTATAAATAGGGTGCTTAGGTTAGAATTGAAAATCATACCAGAAACACAAGTTTCTCTCTCTTTCTCTCTCTATATTAGTGAGCGTATTCTTGTGAGTATTCTAATACTTTGAGTATTGCTATACGGTGCAAGTTCAAGTCATAACCTATATCCGGTGTTTCAACTAGAAGTACTGTTTTTGCTGAGGTAAGGGATGTTATTTCTTCTTAAATGATATTATTTTCTTCAATATCATTATGCCGAAGTATTGATCTGAACTTTTTATCAAATTTAGAACTTTTTATGTCGGGATTACTATTCATGAGTTACTATTCACGAGTTACTATTCACGAGTTATTATTCTCCGAAAAATAAAATTTTCTTCTTTTTGTCCAAAATATCAATTATGGATACTAGCTTTGATTGTATCCATGTTTTGATCATTCTTGAATTTTACTCCACTATGATTATTTATGAGGTATTTTTAGACATGGAATAGTTGAAATACGAATCCTTAATATTTATTATTTTGTTTCACTGGATTCGTTTCCTTTAAAATATTTTTCATCATCCTCAGTCCTAAATGATGATATAATTGAATATCTTTGGCCTGTAGTGCAAAGATGAATGATTTCTGATGAATATCTTTGGCCCGTAGTGCAAAGATGAACAAGTGTTGAGGTGAACATGACCAACTGATGAATATCTTTGGCCTGTAGTGCAAAGATGACTATTTGATTCAAGATATTTATTGATTGATGTTACAGGGATAAAATATTGATGATGGGCTTTTAAATTCATAGATAATCGTAGATTTCATTCTCTACGTAACTCTTCTATGAATTATTATTTTCCGCTGCGAATATTGATTTAAAACTTGTTGTCTATTGTATTCTATTAAATTTTTTCCCTGTTGGAGACTAACGATAATTTGTTGTATATTATCTTAGTCATAATATTCTTTACTGGGCTAGTTGAGCTCACCCTTTTCCTTGCTGTTCCATTTTCTTCTCAGGAGGCGAGAATGTAGCGAGTACTAGTCGGGGTGTGGAATGATGGTTCAAGACAGTTGTTTTAGTATTCCTCACTATTTTGTAAAATAGTGTATCAATAAGTATAATGAGTTCTTAATTGAGTATGAATACTGTCTAGATGATAATATTTGTATTTAAACTCACAGTATATGTGTTGTCGTATTTTGCACGACAATTGTAATAATAAAGTTGTAGTTATTTTTTGTACCATGTATTTGGCGACTCAGAATGGGTTGGATGGATTAGACCTATTTTGGGGGCGTCACACCAATTGTAAGACCCCGAATTTTATGAAATAAAAGTATTCAATTTTTCTATTCAGTAAATGGTTAAATTGATAAAAGTTAAAGTTAAGGGTGATATATGAAATTTTTTTCAAAATACGCGAGTGGTTATAAAATATTCATTGTTGTCGGGGAATATTCGTTTAATCGTGGAATATTCTATCTATCGGAGAATATTCGTACAACGGTGCAGCCATTTGTGGGCCCCATAACAGAATAACTGTCGGATGAAGAAAATGACAAATTTGAGTTTTTATAAATAACGGCGTATTTGTTACCGTTAACACTTTGAAATACCTGATGGTTAAAATACAGTAATACGCGTAGTTGCACAGTAGCACACGGTATTGCACATTATTTTTTCAATTATTGATTCTTACGTGAGAAGGCACTACTCAATAATTGTTACAGTAATTTCTGTTCAATATTTTATTTTATTGAATCAATAATTGCTGCGTTGATATTTTATATTATTGTTGTTTTAATAATTGTTGCTGCACAGTATTTTTCATTATCAGATCAGTAATTCATATTATTTGAATAATATTATTAGATAGCATTATTAGCAATGTCTAGAAAGTTCTGTCTAAGGAGAGGTTTGGTCATCTAATTGCGCGCCAGTAAGGAGAAATTCTTATTGGAAATTCCCCTCTTTCCTGGGAACGGCCTGGTTGTCATAATTGTGATTCTGTAATATTATTTGTGAATAATTAATTATTGATCTGTATGATAATAAAATATTTATTTGATGTGGATATAAATGATGGATTTATTTATGTGGTTATAAATGAAGGAATTAATGTTGAGGTATTTTATCAGTATTTTGTCAGATTGGAGGTATAAAAAGATCAAATCAGTGTTCTTACAGCTTTATTGTGTGGGTTATAATTTTTAATCTGACCGTTAGATCGTTGTGATTTTTGGATATGTTATACATATATAAGTTTAGTATATGTTCATAAATTTTGAACCATTAAAAATGAATGAATGATTTATTATGAATTTTAAGAGGTGACTGATTCGAAAATTAGGTTTATAAATGATTTTGGTGAAAAATTCTAGAAATAGGTGGGCCCCACTTTTGGTTGTTGGGAAAGATGGCTGATTTTTGGTGGGTGGAATAGTAGCAGGTAAAGCCATCAGGTAGCAGGTCAAGTCTGCTTCGGCGTGCTAACATTTTCCTATAAATAGAGGGCTAAGTTAGAATTGAAAGACACACCAGAATTCATAAGTTTTCTCTCTTTTTCTCTCTATATTATCGAGCGTATTTTGTGAGTATTTAGATACTTGGTGAGTTGCTATTCATCAGTGCAAATTTTCTTCAGCGTCATATCCGATATCCAGTCAGAAGTACTGCTCTTTTAATGTAAGTGATAGTAAGGGATATTAAGAGATGCTATATTCTTCATAATGATATTATTCTTTTAATATCATTATACTGAAATATTGGTATGGATTTTATTATGGAATTTTTACCTTTTTGAGTCGGGATTACTATTCACGTATACGGCATTATTCACGTATACGGCACTATTCATGTATATGGCATTATTCACGTATATAACATTATTTACGTATACGGTACTATGTACGAATACGGAGTACTATTCACGAGTTACTATTCATGGGTGCTATTCACGACAAAAATTCGTTTCTTTTTCTGACCAAATTATCGTTGATTTATGATTGTTGCTCTTGAAAATAAATACAGTTGTTGATCATATTATTTTTATTATCATATATAACATTTTTATAACCCTGATGTTGAATTTCTCTTTCACTTGAGTGTAAAGATGGGTAAATTATTGGTATGATCGTGACTGAGAAATATCTTTGGCCTGTAGTGCAAAGATGAATTGTTAACTGGTATGATCATGACCATTGAATTTATAATTGAATATCTTTAGCTTAAGTGTAAAGATGAATTGATTAAGATGGTTATAATTATTGTTTATATATATTCTAAAATGATTATATATTTATTTTAGATATGAATATATTTGGCCTGTAGTGCAAATATGAACTGTTGAGGAATATCTTTGGCCTGTAGTGCAAAGATGAATTGTTGATGAATATCTTTGGCTCGTAATGCAAAGATGACCTATTGTTGAATATCTTTGGCCTGTAGTGCAAAGATGACTTGTTTATGAATATCTTTGGGCCGTAGTGCAAAGATAAATTTATTAGTATGATTATGAACATGAACTGTGATTTGGTATAACCATGATCTTTGATGTTTCAGGTGATAAAAATTATCTTTGTCCTGGATGAGAAAAGGAATTTAGAACTACAATTACGATTATGAGTTATACACGTGATTGTGGACAGGAATTGTTGATTGATGTTACAGGGATAAAACATTGTTGGTGGACTTTTAACATAGAGAAGATAATAGACTTTATGGTCTATTTGACTCTTCTAATGGATTGCTCGTTCCGCTGCAACTATGGTTGAAAAGTTTTATCATTTACCATATGTTCTAGATCTCTGATTTATTACTGATGAAGGCTATTGATAATTTAATTATCTTTAGTCATGATATTTTTTACTGGGCTAGTTGTGCTCACCCTTCTGTTTCACAATTCCTTTCAGGTAATAAGAGTGTAGCTGGGTCGAGCGGGGGTAACAGGGAAATAGAACGGTGGTCTCTAGCTGTGGAGGTTCTCCCTAAGCAGTATAGAAAAGTTCATTTAGTAGTTATATTTGGTGAATCCAATAGGGTGAAGCGAACCCAACGTTGGAAAGGGTGTTTTGTCACTATCATACAAGATGTCTAATGGCATACAACCTCGTGTCATCCTAAGACACGGTTGTGCACATCCACGTGCTGAGTATATTTACGAGCACTACCTATATAATCTTGGTGTTTGTTTGAAGTATAATTCTCAATTAGAGACAGTGGAGATGATGATATGTCAAGAGAAGACTCACCATTGGGAAGAATATGATAGTAATCTTCTCATTTTTCTTTGGAGTCTATTGGGTCAACCAAGGATAATTCTGTGGCCCTATGATATCTATCATAACCTAGAAGCATGGCCTCCCATGTACGAAGGTTTTCTTGAGCACTTTCTAAAGATTCTAATTTCTAAAACAGTTTTTGACTATACCTTTATGTAAGGTGTCATTGTGAGGTGCTGTCCACGGTTGGGACATGAGTCACATTTGGTATATATTTGTATCCAAACTTACAGCATATGTGTTGTTGTATTTTGCACGACAATTATTTTAATAAAGTTGTAGTTATTTTATGTACCATGTATTTGGCGACTCAGAATGGGTTAGGTGGAATGGACCTATTTTGGGGTTGTCACACAATCCTTTAAAGAACTCCCAAACAAAAAATCATATCATACTTCTAATATCTTATAATATATAAACGTATATATTGAAAAAAAAACTGTCCCCAACAATTCTTTTGTTTCCCTTTTATATAATTTATCCACTACAAATTCCATTCGCCCCCTTCTATTTTAGTCATTCTTCAATCCACAACAATCAGTCATGAAAAAAAAGTAGAAAAACAAAATTGATTATCATCCACAACAAGTATAAAAACAAAATCATAAACTTGTAAGAGAACTAGTGAGCAGTGGAGGGCCTAGCGGCGACAGAGGCAGCCGGTAGGAGCAGTGGTCCAGTCACCAGTACTGGAGGCGGAAGCCGCGGAAGAGGGAAGAGAACTTAGAGAACAAACGATGTGCAGAGGCGGAACTGAAGAGTACTGAAGAAGCCCTAATACAATTTTTTTTATAAAAGTGAAACGTCGTTTCATGTTATTAAAAAAACAAAAAAACTTCAATCGGAGAAGAAGAAGTTTGAAGACCGGAGCAGTGAGCTCCTCGCTGGCGCGACGGCGCCTGCTAGCTGGCTGTTGCCCCCACCCCCCTCCTAGTTTCGCTCGACCGCCTCCCTACCGGGGTCAACTGTCCCCCCGCCCCCGTCCCCGCCCCCGCCCCCGTCCCCGTTCCCGTCCCCGTCCCCGTCCCCTAGTTCCGCCTCTAAGTCAGTCATCAGCTGGTGAAAATAATTATATAAACTAAACCCAATATTAATTACTTATTAAAGCAAGCTAAATAAGTCCACATTAAATACCCCATTTAACAATTAACCAAATAAAGAAAAAAGACCCGTCCATAAACCAGTATTCACTAGAATCAGATAACCCATATCAAATAACAATCTCTACGACCACTAGATAAACATGTAAGATGTAGCATCATAAGCAAATGAAAATATGAAATTACTGAAATTTTGGACAATGACCTGTTTTCTTAATAAATATAGTAGATTATTGTAAATACTCAAGATGCGTCGATTTCTTGTAATAAAAACCAAAACTATCTAAATAACAAAACAAAATAAGAGAAAAGTAAAATTACTCGAGCCACCGATGAGGAGTTTAATGACACAAACGAAAAACAACCCAACCCCGAATACACGAAGCAACCATGTCTATTATTTCTCAAAGTACAAAGCCCTAGAAATCCTTCAGTACGTAGAAATACTCATTCAATTTATTGTGGTCAGGCGTATGAGTGATCATTCGGTCATAATCGAACCGAATAAGCTATTCGGTGAGAACCGAAAACCGAATTATTGGTAATTTTAATATCTGAAATACTAACCGAAATTTAAAAATAACCAAATTACCGAATTGTAATTTTGGATATTCGGGTAATAACCGAACCAACATCCAACATAAATTATATATTTAAAAATGTGCAGCAAATTAACTTTTAACTGTCCAACACTGTAAGACCCCAACTTTTATAAATAAAGATTAATTTTCTATAAATATCATTTTTGAATATTATGGAGTTAATTTGATATAATGTTATAGTTGTGGGTAATATTTATAAATTTTGTAAAGTACGCAAGTTGTTATATAATATTCTATTGGTCAGGAAATATTCGTTTTAACAGGGAATATTCGTACAACGGCACAATCATTGGTGGATCTCACAACGGAATTCTTGTCGGATTAAGAAAACGACAAAAATATTTTATTAAAAATAACGGCGGAAGTTTTACCATTGATACTGTTAAACTACTCAGTAGTAAAAATACAGTAATACGTGTGGTTGCATAGTAGCACACTGTATTGATTATTAATGCTTATGTGAGAAGTCACTCAGTTTGATTCAATTATTGTCAGTTAATAATATGAATTATTTAGCGATAATGACTTTTTGTTTTATTCGTATTATTAACGTAATAAAACAGAAACATCTTTTTATATAAAACAGAATATTTTATTAAAGTTATTCTATAAATAGAATATATTATATTTTATTTAAAAGATTTTTCTTTAAATATGGACCGTCAGATTAAAGTAATCAATCTGGACCGTTCATGGATTAGTTACTATACATTCTATTTTTCTATAAATAGTAGCTCATTCCTTCATTATTTCTTACGAATTCACTGAACTCTAGAGAGAGAAACTATAGAGAGAAACTATAGAGAGAGAGAAGAAGAGTATTCTGCTACTTAACTACTTCCTTATTTCAGCTCTTCTTTAAAATGGTAAGGGGTGTTATTCTTTCTTATTCATGAAGAGAACTGTTGTTATTCCATTTCTTATTATTCTGTTGGAATAACCTGTATACGCGGTCTACCCTATACTTGGTGACATTCTTCTATTAATCTGTTGGAACATCCTGTCTGTGTGTTTTACACCGGACCTAATTCCGTTTTTATTATTATTCTGTTGGAACATCCTGTCTGTGTGTTTTACACCGGACCTGGTTCCGTTTTTATTATTATTCTATTGGAACATCCTGTCTGTGTGTTTTACACTGGACCTGGTTCCGTCTTTATTATTATTCTGTTGGAATATCCTGTCTGTGCGTTTTACGCCGGACCTGGTTCCATTATTTATTATTCTGTGGGAATAACCTGTCTGTGCGGTCTATTGCATGCATGGTGATTTCTTTTGTTATTCCATTCTCAGTTGGTTATGTTTTGACTTCTATACTCCATGAAATTTGTGGAATATCCTTGATAATTGTGTTTCATCCAGTATCTTTTCATGAAAATATTCTTCTAAGCATTCTTGAATTTTACTCCACAAAGCAGTATCATGTTGACAATTTGGACGTTGTTAATTCTTGGATAAATTAATTCTTGAACTTGTTTTATTGAATTCTTATATCATTGTCATCATCCTCATGTTTATAAAATGTTAAAAGTCATCTGTGGCATGTAGTGCATAGATGGACTTGGTATGATTATGACCAGGGATTATTCGGTATAATCATGACCGTAATGTTACAAATGATGTGGTAAAAGTCCTCATTAGCCCGTAGTGCGTTGATGGACAGTTGTTGGCATGATCATGACCATTAATGAATACACGAATATCCTTGGCCGTAGTGCAGGGGTGATTCGATGATGTGGATTATTTTATTAAGCTGAGTCCCAGCGATCACAGTGTTGAAAAACCTTTTAAATCATAAAATATAGTAGAGTTTATTTTCTACTTGACTCTTTTAATGGATTGCTTGTTCCGCTGCAGTTAAACTTGTGTCTATTATATTTTATCAGTGTAACACTGTTGAAGGCTAATGATAATTTATTCTGCATTATCTTAGTCATAATATTTCTTACCGGGCTAGTTGAGCTCACCCTTTCTTTCATTGTTCTCTTCAAGAAATGAGAACGTAGCTGGGGCAAGTCGGGGAACGGAGTGATGGTCCGAATGATAGTATTAGTTAGTAGTCCTCACTATTCTATGTAATAGTGTGTTAATAAATGTAATGAGGACTCCTTTTGAGTATGAATACTCTCTAGAAGATAATATTTGTATTCAAACTCACAGTTTATGTTTGTGACGCCCCCAAAATTAGGTATACATCACCCATCTTGGGTCGTCAGATACATAGTACAGAATACAAATACAACTTACTAATACAACTGTCGTGTACAATACGACAAAATATAAACTGTGAGTTTGAATACAAATATTATCTTCTAGAGAGTATTCATACTCAAAAGGAGTCCTCATTACATTTATTAACACACCATTACATAGAATAGTAAGAACTACTAACTAATACTATCATTCGAACCATCACTCCGTTTCCCGACTTGCCCCAGCTACGTTCTCATTTCCTGAAGAGAACAGTGAAAGAAAGGGTGAGCTCAACTAGCCCAGTAAGAAATATTATGACTAAGATAATGCAGAATAAATTATCATTAGCCTTCAACAATGTTAAACTGATAAAATATAATAGACATCAAGTTTAACTGCAGCGGAACAAGCAATCCATTAAAAGAGTCAAGTAGAAAATAAACTCTACTATCTTTTATGATTTAAAAAGTTTTTCAACACTGTGATCGCTGGGACTCAGCTTAATAAAATAATCCACATCATCGAATCACCCCTGCACTACGGCCAAGGATATTCGTGTATTCATTAATGGTCATGATCATGCCAACAACTGTCCATCAACGCACTACGGGCTAATGAGGACTTTTACCACATCATTTGTAACATTACGGTCATGATTATACCGAATAATCCCTGGTCATAATCATACCAAGTCCATCTATGCACTACAGACCACAGATGACTTTTAACATTTTATAAACATGAGGATGATGACAATGATATAAGAATTCAATAAAACAAGTTCAAGAATTAATTTATCCAAGAATTAACAACGTCCAAATTGTCAACATGATACTGCTTTGTGGAGTAAAATTCAAGAATGCTTAGAAGAATATTTTCATGAAAAGATACTGGATGAAACACAATTATCAAGGATATTCCACAAATTTTATGGAGTATAGAAGTCAAAACATAACCAATTGAGTACAATAAAGAATGGAATAACAAAAAAAATCATCATGCATACGATAGACCGCACAGACAGGTTATTCTCACAGAATAATAAATAATGGAACCAGGTTCGGCGTAAAACACACAGACAGGATATTCCAACAGAATAATAATAAAGACGGAACCAGGTCCGGTGTAAAACACACGGACAGGATGTTCCAACAGAATAATAATAAAAACGGAACCAGGTCTGGTGTAAAACACACAGACAGGATGTTCCAACAGAAAATAAGAAATGGAATAACAACAGTTCTCTTCATGAATAAGAAAGAATAACACCCCTTACCGTTTTAAAGAAGAGCTGAAATAAGGAAGTAGTTAAGTAGCAGAATACTCTTCTTCTCTCTCTCTATAGTTTCTCTCTCTAGAGTTCAGTTAATTCGTAAGAAATAATGAAGGAATGAGCTGCTATTTATAGAAAAATAGAATGCATAGTAACTAATCCATGAACGGTCCAGATTGATTACTTTAATCTGACGGTCCATATTTAAAGAAAAATCTTTTAAATAAAATATAATATATTCTATTTATAGAATAACTTTAATAAAGTATTTTGTTTTATATAAAAAGATGTTTCTGTTTTATTACGTTAATAATACGAATAAAACAAAACGTCCTTATCGCTAAATAATTCATATTATTAACTGACAATAATTGAATCAAACTGAGTGACTTCTCACGTAAGCATTAATAATCAATACTGTGTGCTACTATGCAACCACACGTATTACTGTACTTTTACTACCGAGTAGTTCAACAGTATCAATGGTAAAACTTCCGCCGCTATTTTTAATAAAATATTTTTGTCGTTTTCTCAATCTGACAATAATTCTGTTGTGGGGTCCACCAATGATTGTGCCGTTGTACGAATATTTCCTGTTAAAACGAATATTCCCCGACCAATCGAATATTATATAACAACTTGCGTACTTTGCAAAATTTATAAATATTACCCACAACTATAACATTATATCAAATTAACTCCATAATATTAAAAATGATATTTATAGAAAATTCATCTTTATTTATAAAAATTGGGGTCTTACAATGTTTTGTCGTATTGTACACGACAGTTGTATTAGTAAGTTGTATTTGTATTCTGTACTATGTATCTGTCGACCCAAGATGGGTGATGTATACCTAATTTTGGGGGCGTCACAGTTGGTATCAGAGCTTAGGGATATGATCCATGGCTAAGATGTGAGAATAGAACTAGGAGGGGAGAGACGGGGAATTCCTTCGCTAGTATGACCTATCTAAGTTTATTTGCATGGTATTTAATTGGTCGGTCATAATATAAGGATAATATATGACATATCAATTAACTTTTATTTTGTGGCGGTATCTAAAAATGGCATCTGAGAATGTTGAGAATAGCAATGGAGCACAGACGACTGTTGATTCATCACATATCAATAATCAGGATAATGTGCATCAGGAAGGTGACAATCCTTATGCAAACAACAACACTGACCAGATGATGAATGATGGAATGTTCAGAAACTTTATGTAGTTCATGCAACAGCAGGCGAGAGCGGCTCCTGTCCAAAATATAGATGGAAACACTGAAAACTCTCGGACGGTCACCGCTAAATAGTTCAAGGAGCTGGGACCACCAGAGTTTAAGGGAGAGCCAAAACCACTTATAGCGAAAACATGGATAAAGCAGATTACCAAGATATTTGATGTTTTGGGATGCTCCGAGGAGCAAAAGGTTCCCTTTGCTGCCTTTATGTTGCGAGGAGAGGCAGATTACTGGTGGGAATCGATTAAGCGTACTCAACCTGCCGCACTGAAGATGTCTTGGGAGAAGTTCCACGAGCAGTTCAATGACAAATACTTTTTCGAAAGTGTTCGTCACATGAAAGAGGTGGAGTTCATCAAATTGTAGCAGAATAATATGACCGTGTCGCAGTATGAGGCTAAATTTGCTGAGTTGTCCCAGTTTGCATCCCACTTGGTGGATAATGAAGAGCGAATGACGCGAATGTTTTTGCGAGGTTTGAAACCTAAGATACGTCAACATCTTATTTCTCATAAACTGTGTATGTATTCAGATGTTGTGAATATGGCTCAGTTAGTGGAGCGCGATAACGAGTTAACGCAACCAAAAGAGAGCAGTCGGCAAAATGATAATACCAGTGAGAGCAGTCATCGAAGCGGTGACAACAAGCGTGGAGGGAATCAACAGGCCAGAAATGGTAACCACTTTGGTGGTAATCAGGGCCAAAACAATAAGAATGGTCATTTCAAGAAGAGGAGATTCAACAATGATGGAAAGACGTCAGCACCAACACCCGTTGTTAAGGAAGGAGAACGGCCACCTATCATATGTTTCAAATGCGGATGGGAGGGGCACATCAGTCCAAACTGCGTGATGCCGTCTAAAGTATGTTATAATTGTGGAAGAGAAGGTCATTTAGCTCGATTTTGTCATTTACCAAAAATAAGTTCAGCCAAGATGGAGACACCAAAGGCCGTCCCAGAAAAGTCAAAACCGGTAGTGCAAGGGAGAGCGTTTGTTGTGACCTCCCAGAAAGTAAGGAACCCGAATGAGGTCATCACGGGTAAGCTTATCATAAACTCTAACGAAGTCTATACTTTATTTAATACCGGTTCTACCTATTCTTTTATTTCTCCTACTTGTGCTCATCGATTAAATTTGACTCCGGAGAAATTAGACTTTGATTTATCTGTTGAAAGTCCATTGGGAGAAACCTTCATTACATCCACAGTTTATAAGTCTTGTTTGGTTCAAGTTGGTACCCACACATTACCTGTCGATCTGATTTCATTAAAAATACTTGCATTTGACGTGATTCTAGGGATTGATTGGTTAACTACTCATCATGCAAAAATTGATTGTTTTCGTAAGGTTGTTAGCTTTCATATTCCTAATCGACCTATTATGCGAATTCAAGCAACCAAACCATTAAAATCAATCGCTGTCATCTCAAGCCATAAAGCTATTCGTTTATTGAAAAACGAATGTCAAGCTTTCTTAGCTCATGTCACGGATCTAAACAAAAATACGTCAGTTTTGAATGATATTTCTATTGTTAATAAATTCCCTGACGTATTCCCTGAAGAACTTCCTGGCCTACCCCCAGAGCGTGAAATTGAATTTTGTATCGACCTTGAACCCGGTACAAAACCCATTTCTAAAGCTCCATATCGAATGGCTCCTATTGAACTTCAGGAGTTAAAGATCCAACTGCAGGAATTGTTAGACATTGGCTTTATTCGTCCTAGTACTTCTCCTTGGGGTGCTCCTGTGCTATTCGTGAAGAAGAAAGATGGAAGTATGCGACTTTGTATTGATTACGGGAGTTGAATCATATCACCATCAAAAATAGGTACCCATTGCCACGTATTGATGACCTGTTTGACCAGTTGCAAGGAGCACAATTCTTTTCAAAGATTGATCTTCGTTCTAGATATCATCAGCTGAAGGTTAGAACTGAGGATATCCCAAAGACGGCTTTTAGAACTCGGTACGGGCATTATGAATTCATAGTCATGTCCTTTGGATTGACTAATTCTCCTGCTGCCTTCATGGAAATGATGAACCGGGTATTCAAGGAATATTTGAATCACTTTGTGGTCGTCTTTATTGATGACATCCTTATTTATTTCAAAAGTCGTGAAGATCATGAGCAACACTTGAGGCTGGTACTCCAAAAGCTTCGTGAATACAAGCTTTGTGCCAAGTTGAAGAAATACGAGTTCTGGTTGGAGGAGGTAGCATTTCTTGGGCACGTAGTATCAAGTCGTGGAATATCGGTTGACCCGGCAAAGATTGAAGCTATTCAAAGCTGGGAGCAACCTAAATCAGTGACCGATGTACATAGCTTTCTTGGTTTAGCTGGTTATTATCGTGGAAGGATTTTCTCGAATCGCTACTCCATTAACTCAGTTGACTCGGAAAGATACAAAGTTCGGTTGGAGCAAAGAATGTGAGAAGAGTTTTCAAGAACTCAAGAGGAGACTCATTTCAGCACTTGTTCTAACAATACCATCTGGCTCGGAGGGATTTGTCATCTACAGTGATGCTTCGAGCAAAGGGTTGGGATGCGATCTCATGCAACATGGAAAAGTCATAGCCTATGCATCAAGACAACTCAAGGAATATGAGAGGAATTGTCCTACTCATGATCTAGAGTTGGCAGCTGTTGTCTTTGCACTTAAAATTTGGAGGCATTACTTGTATGGGGAGAAGGTGGAGATCTTTACGGATCATAAAAGCCTCACATATTTCTTCACTCAAAAGGAACTCAACATGCGACAACGATGTTGGCTTGAACTGTTGAAAGATTATGATCATACCATTCAATACCATCCTGGAAAAGCGAACGTGGTAGCTGACGCATTGAGTAGAAGATCATATGCAAGAACGAGTGCGATATTGTCAGCACAAAGGCCCATTTTGTGTGACTTGCAAAGGATGGAGATAGAGTTAAAGACTCTAGGGACCCATGTGATGATGGCGAATATACGAGTAGAACCAACTTTAATTAATATAGTTAAAGTTACTCAAGCTACAGACCTGGAGCTGATGCGTATGAGGAAGAAAGTGCAAGAAGGTGCTATGCCGGAAGCAAGAATCGATGAAGAAGGAATACTTCAAGTCAACTCCAGACATTGTGTTCCTAACAACCCTGATTTAAAGTATGAAATCATGATGGAGGCGCACAACACACCGTTTGCAATCCATCCTGGAAGTACCAAAATGTATCATGATCTTCGTCATACATTTTGGTGGAGCAATATAAAGAGAGAGATAGCGCTGTTTATCTCAAGGTGTCTAACTTGTCAACGAGTCAAAGCGGAGCATCAAGTACCAAAAGGTCCATTGCAACCACTTGAAATTCCAGAATGGAAGTGGAAACACATTACCATGGATTTCGTTACGGTCTTCCTAGGGTTTCTCAAGGTATTGATGCGATTTGGGTCATTATTGATAGATTAACCAAGTCTGCTCATTTCTTACCGATACGAGAAACTTATACACTTGAACGTCTTGCTCGTATGTACATAAACGAGATTGTAAGACTGCATGGTATGCCAGTATCCATAGTTTCTGATCGAGACCCAAGATTCACTTCACGATTTTGGATTAGTTTACAAAAAGATATGGACACAGATTTACTGTTTAGTTCAGCATATCATCCTCAGACGGACGGACAATCAGAGAGGACTATTCAAACTCTAGAAGATTTATTAAGATTCTGTGTCTTTGAGTTCAAGGAAAGTTGGGACAAGTTCTTACCATTGGTGGAGTTTTTCTACAACAACAGTTATCAAGCAAGTATTGGCATGGCTCCATTCGAAGCATTGTATGGAAGAAAATGTCGTTCTCCAGTATGCTGGGATGAGGTGGGTGAAGCAACGTTGTTGGGACCGGAGTTGGTACGTATGACTACAGAAAAGATTCAAACGATCCGACAACGTATAAAAACCTCACAAGATCGACAAAAGAGTTATGTTGATCTTCATCGAAAGGATGTGGAATTTGATATAGGAGATCATGTGTTCTTACGTGTTGCTCCATGGAAAGGAGTTACGAAATTTGGAAAAAGAGGAAAGCTTAATCCTCGATTCATCGGTCCATTTTTAATCCTCGATCGAGTAGGAACTGTGGCTTATAGACTCGCTTTACCGCCAAGTATGTCTCGTGTTCATAACGTTTTTCACATATCCATGTTACGCAAATATATGGAAGTCCTGAACCACATTATTGAGTTAGAACCAGACGAAATAGCGGAGGATTTGACGTATGAAGAAGTTCCTGTTCAAATCTTGGATAAGAAGGAACATATTCTACGCTCCAAGGTTATACCTCAAGTCAAAGTTTTGTGGATAAACCACAATGTTGAGGAAATGACTTGGGAGTTAGAATCTGAAATGAAATCGAGGTATCCTTACCTCTTCGACATACCAGGTACGTACCCTAATTTCGAGGGCGAAATTTCATAAGAAGGGGAGGTTATAAGACCCCAACTTTTATAAATAAAGATGAATTTTCTATAAATTTTATTTTTAAATATTATGGAGTTAATTTAATATAATGTTATAGTTGTGGGTAATATTTATAAATTTTGCAAAGTACGCAAGTTGTTATATAATATTCGATTGGTCGGGGAATATTCGTTTTAACAGGGAATATTCGTACAACGGCATAATCATTGGTGGACCCCACAATAGAATTATTGTCGGATTGAGAAAACGACAAAAATATTTTATTTAAAATAACGGCGGAAGTTTTACCATTGATACTGTTGAACTATTCGGTAGTAAAAGTACAGTAATACGTGTGGTTGCATAGTAGCATACTGTATTGATTATTAATGCTTATGTGAGAAGTCACTCAGTTTGATTCAATTATTGTCAGTTAATAATATGAATTATTTAGCGATAATGACGTTTTGTTTTATTCGTATTATTAACGTAATAAAACAGAAATATCTTTTTATATAAAACAGAATACTTTATTAAAGTTATTCTATAAATAGAATATATTATATTTTATTTAAAAGATTTTTCTTTAAATATGGACCGTCAGATTAAAGTAATCAATCTGGACCGTTCATGGATTAGTTACTATGCATTCTATTTTTCATTAAATAGTAGCTCATTCCTTCATTATTTCTTACGAATTTACTGAACTCTAGAGAGAGAAACTATAGAGAGAAACTATAGAGAGAGAGAAGAAGAGTATTCTGCTACTTAACTACTTCCTTATTTCAGCTCTTCTTTAAAACGGTAAGGGGTGTTATTCTTTCTTATTCATGAAGAGAACTGTTGTTATTTCATTTCTTATTATTCTGTTGGAATAACCTGTATACGCGGTCTACCCTATACTTGGTGGCATTCTTCTATTATTCTGTTGGAACATCCTGTCTGTGTGTTTTACACCGGACCTGGTTCCATTTTTATTATTATTCTATTGGAACATCCTGTCTGTGTGTTTTACACCGGACCTGGTTCCATCTTTATTATTATTCTGTTGGAATATCCTGTCTGTGCGTTTTACGCCGGACCTGGTTCCATTATTTATTGTTCTGTTGGAATAACCTGTCTGTGCGGTCTATCGCATGCATGGTGATTTTTTTTTGTTCTTTCATTCTTTATTATACTCAGTTGGTTAAGTTTTGACTTCTATACTCCATAAAATTTGTGGAATATCCTTGATAATTGTGTTTCATCTAGTATCTTTTCATGAAAATATTCTTCTAAGCATTTTTGAATTTTACTCCACAAAGCAGTATCATGTTGACAATTTGGACGTTGTTAATTCTTGGATAAATTAATTCTTGAACTTGTTTTATTGAATTCTTATATCATTGTCATCATCTTCATGTTTATAAAATGTTGAAAGTTATCTGTGGCATGTAGTGCATAGATGGACTTGGTATGATTATGACCAGGGATTATTCGGTATAATCATGACCGTAATGTTACAAATGATGTGGTAAAAGTCCTCATTGGCCCGTAGTGCATTGATGGACAGTTGTTGGCATGATCATTACCATTAATGAATACACGAATATCCTTGGCCGTAGTGCAGGGGTGATTCGATGATGTGGATTATTTTATTAAGCTGAGTCCCAGCGATAACAGTGTTGAAAAACCTTTTAAATCATAGAAGATAGTAGATTTTATTGGCTACTTGACTCTTTTAATGGATTGCTTGTTCCGCTGCAGTTAAACTTGATGTTCGTTATATTTTATCAGTTTAACACTGTTGTAGGCTAATGATAATTTATTCTGCATTATCTTAGTCATAATATTTCTTACTGGGCTAGTTGAGCTCACCCTTTCTTTCACTGTTCTCTTCAGGAAATGAGAATATAGCTGGGACGAGTCGGGGAACGGAGTGATGGTCCGAATGATAGTATTAGTTAGTAGACCTCACTATTCTATGTAATAGTGTGTTAATAAATGTAATGAGGACTCCTTTGAGTATGAATACTCTCTAGAAGATAATATTTGTATTCAAACTCACAGTTTATGTTTTGTCGTATTGTACACGACAGTTGTATTAGTAAGTTGTATTTGTATTATGTACTATGTATCTGACGACCCAAGATGGGTGATGTATACCTAATTTTGGGGGCGTCACAAACACAAATTAACTGTCCAGCAGCAAAGCAACTTAACAGTAACATCCAACATAAAGTTTAAAAATACAACAGCAACATCCAACATAAAGTTTAAAAATACAACAGCAACAAGCCAACAAATTAACTGTCCTTAAGACCCTTAACAAAGTTATGACTTAACAAAGCAGCTACCAACAAGACAACATGAATTTATTCTACTAGCAGAGTTGCAGGCAGCAGCTAGCAGCCAACAGCAACAAGCAACTGCAACACTCAGTAGCACAAGCAACAGCAAGTCAGCAACAGCCAACAGCCAACAGCCAGTCAGCAACAGCAAGATGAACATGCACCACAAGATCCTGTACATCACATGCCCAAACAGGAAAAGGGAAGAGTATATAATAAGATCCAACACCTTATAATGTTTAAAAAAACTAGAATACACGTAATGATTGCAGGATTGCTTTCACATAATGAATTTGCAATACCCATTTGATTAGAAAAAAAGAGGTTTGAACACCTAGCATTTCTGAACCTTGCACAAAATGATGTTTGTTTGATATGGTCCTTCATAAGTAAGTCTCCCCTCTCCTGCTCATTTTTCTCAAGTACTTTCTTTCTCTCTTAGGATTTTTGATTGTTTTGTTCTTTTACTTGGATTGTACTTTTAATAGAATTAAGCAAGTGAATCAAGCGTTCAAATTATTTGTCAATCACTATTAACTATCAACATATGTGTACTTTTGAAAATATTATAATATATATTTTAACATATAAAACACATAATTTATTGGACAATCATGCATACTAGCTTGATTGTATATAAAAGTTGTCAAGTAAATATTAATGTAGACTAAAATAAATTTTAAAATTAAATAATAGCCAAAATTCTGACAACTATGCTTTTCTTATCTTTTAAGTACTTGCCTCATGTTTACTCTTTTTCAATTTCAATAATATTTAAAGATTAATTATAATTTATACATGGCTCTTCTAAAATATTATAATATATATTTTAATTCATATGAGAAAGATCACGTGGAAATATCATTGTTGAATGTGAAAATATCAATTCTCAAAATTTATTCATATTCACATTCTACCCTCCACATACAAGTAGGAATTTTTTATTTTATTTTATTTATTATTATTATTTACTTATTTCACTCATTGATTCGTATTCTTTTTAAGGGCTATATAAATACACATAAATTACAAAATTACTAGTTTTCAAATTTCGTATATTTTATATAATCTTGTATTCCCTAGACCTGGCAAAAGAGGCCCAGGCCCGCGGGCTGGGCCGGCCCGCCCGCCACGGTCCGGGCGTTGGGCTTCAGTTGTTTAGCCCATGAAAGTGCGGACGTTTTTGGCCCGGCCCGTGGAGGCCCGGCCCGTGGTCCGCAACTTATTTTTAAAAAAATTAAAATGTCGCTACTTGTGGGTTGTGAGGCTTGAACACAATACTTGTAAGTAAATAAATAAAAGTTCAAACCGACTGAGCTACAACAACTATTTATTTTTAATGCAATCTTCAATATATTTTAATAATAATTGAAAATTATAATTAAGATATGTAGTTAATGTAGGTAATTAATTAATAATACTAATTTATAATACTATTAAAATTTTAATTGATTGGGATATGTAGTTAATGTAGGTAATTAATTAATCGTGTTTGTAGCTTTATTCTTTGTTGTTCGTTTTATTATTACAACGGTAAGCATGATTGGTGCCTTAATATAGTCATGATCATCGAATCTAACGGTAATAATGGCTTGCTTGGATGATGGATCAAATCAATTGTTTTTCACATGTTTTAGCTTTCTAATGGATTTAATAAAATCATTGTGCATCTCCAACGGTTATAATTTTATATATTATAAAAGGAGAAGTAGAAATGACTTCATATTCCGCTTCGGGACTTGCAGCTTTATTCTTTGTTGTTCGTTTTATTATTTTTAATATTTACACCAAAAAGTTTTAAAAAAAATAAAGGGAGAAGCCCGCGGGCGGGCCGGCCCAACCTGGGCCACGGGACTTACATTTCCAGCCCACCAAAACCCGGCCCGCCCGTTTGCCAGGTCTAGTATTCCCTATGTTCCAAAATATATATAAAACAATTATGACTTTTCAAAGTTAATTTGAGATATCTATTCAATAATTAAATAATCAATGTGTTACAAATGTTGAATATTTTATTTAAGGGTTAAGTTCAGACCACCACCTAGGGTTTGAGCGCTTTTCCACTTAACCACCTATAGTCAGTAAAGCTACATTTAAACTCCCGACTTTTTGAGTTGAAGTGAAAATGTCACCTTTTCCATCCAACTTAACCGTGCGTGTATGTCAAAAGCCAAAAACACGTGAAAAGGGGCTGTAAGAGTTTAAAAAACCTAATAAATGTCTAAAATACCCCATTCTTCTTCCTCTCTTCTCCTCTTATTCTCCTTCTACCTTCAAACCCACCAACACTCTCAAAGGCATCACCGATCAAATCCAAAAATGGGTGGGCCAAGCAGTGATGGGAGGGTGTCAGAGGTTAGAGATGAGGAAGCACATGAATGAGATTAGAAATTAGCAACAGAATCTAACAATAGAAATAAACCATATCTGAAACATCAAGAGTTATATCTGCGATTTCTCAACATACTCTCTTTCTATCTCTATATATTTCTCTCTGGTATAACAGTTATATCTGCGATTTTTGTAGATTTGTGGAGGAATTTGGGCGGAAGTTTAGATTTTTACAATTAATCGGAGGTTGCGAAAATTGGGTTGTGATTTTTTTTTTTTTTTGGAAAACGAGAAAGGAAAAAGAGATGTGGGGATTTGGGGGAAGATGTTACTGGGGAAGAAAAAAGGGAGGAAAGAAATTAGAAGGGATAGTGGTGATTTTTGCGTGGATGTATAGTGAGGAGTAACATGTCAAAAGCTATGTTGACCTCTATACCTCTCTCGGTTGGAATTCTCTTGTTTGCCATTCCCAATTCCTCAATATGTATGTTCCCATTCCGATTCCGATTCTTTCTTTTCGATTTAATTTTTTTTTATTCTTATTACTGTTAATCTTCTGTATTATATCTTTTATGGGTTTTGTTGAGATTGAGCAAAGTACACAAAAAATGTTATTTGTTAAGTTTCCAAATAAACCCACGTCAATATAGCATATGGATGTTTCCAAAAAAATTTCTTCTTATGAGTTGGAAATGTTTTTTTTCGAAATAATCTATGATGTAGATGTTTTAGAAATTTAAATTAATAGTTGGGGAGACTGAGAATGATTGAAACGAGTGTGTGAAAATTGTTTTTACCTAGTTGGATCAAGTGAGTGAAGATTTGAATGGAGTTGCAGACCTTGTTGCAAAGCAGAGCATGAATATGTTGATTGTAGCTGCTTCTTAGCTGCAGTTTGTGTATGGGTCCTGCTGGGCTTGCTTGAGATGGATTTGTGAGGGGAATTGTGATGTAGATCTATGGTTTTTGTGGCGAAAATTGATAGTTTATCGAGTAAAAAATTTGTGATGAACACTAATGGGAGCATTTAGTTTTTTGCTATAATTACTATGGTGAAGCTCTCTTGGTCAAAGTCACTGGTTAGAAAGTGGTTTAATATCAAGAGCTAAAATGAGGAATTTTAGGCAGATGAAGATGTATATGGGGGTGGGTATCTAATTTCAATATCTCTATCTATCATCTTCTAAATTTGGTTATGAAGTTAGTATCTAATTTGGTTATGCTGAGGAGTTTGGACAGAGAAATTGAAGAAATTGGAAACGGGGATGATGAGAAGGAAGATGGAAGCTTTCAATATATATATGGAGGGTAATTTAGTCTTTAGCCAACTCAACTAACGGAGTTAAGACGGAAAGCATTTATTCACTTCAACTCAAAAAGTCGGGAGTTTAAATGTAGCTTTACTGACTATAGGTGGTTAAGTGGGAAAGCGCCCAAACCCCAGGTGGTGATCTGAATTTAACCATTTATTTAAAGATGTGGACATTGTTCACTTTTTCTTTCTATTTTAATATTATCGTTTTTACTAATAAATAAGGATATATAAGTTTATATACTTATTATTAATTTTAATTTATACTTTTCTTATCTTAAGTACTTGCCTCATGTTTTCTTTTTTTGTCATTTCAATAATATTTAAAGATTATTTCTAATTATAGTTAATTTCAAATAACATTTTCACGTTTTTAAATAATAATATATAATGGAAACTGATATTTTCACATGAATTTTTTGATATAGCGACACTTAATAAGAGAATTGAAAAAATAAACGAAGCATACCTTTCCACAATGTTTTAAACACCGGTAGAAAACCAAGACGCAGCTCACTTAATTTGGGAAAGTATATGATTTCGTTAATTTGGCCTTCATTCCTTACAATCTCTTCCAACATCTCACACTGATTAATGGTGGAGCTCTTTCAGTTGCTGGAGACATCTTGCAGTGGAAGTGTAGAAGAGATATTTGAATCCCGATCTTGAAATTTGTAATTCACTTAATTTAGATAAAGACCCCACACGTTGATGAGGTTGTCCGTGAATTCTGAACAGATACTCGTCTTCTATGCATTCCCTTATGTTTAGCCATTTCAAGTCTGTAAAGGCTTCTCCTCCTTGGCTGAAACATTTCTGTAAACCCTCACTCTTTTCAATCTCACATAATCACCTCTCCACAGGGTTTTTACCCCACCGTTGATACAATCATTGCACAAGTACACTGATTTTATAGCTAAATCATGTTTTGGTTCATGTTTCCAAAAATTCATATCACCACCCACAAAAATTTTATATCTACATAAATTTTTGAAAAAATTTTCATCTGGACAAGATTTGACATCTTCAAAATAAATTTCCAAACTTGTCAATTTGCTTGACACAGAAGATAAGGGGGTCTTTCTCTTGGTTTTTCCATCCAAAATTTTGCAACGTATTGGAAGATACAATTCTTCAAGGCACACTAAACCTGACAACACAATTCCCGTAATTTCAGTACACCGCCCCAAATCTAACATCCGAAGACGTCTCAATTTGGTAAATCTAGCATCAGGCCTCCAAGCCCATATATCTGATGAATGGTAAGCATCTCAAAATTTTTCAACTGAATGATGTGAGACATGTCATGCACATTGCATCCTTTTACTAAGGATAGACTCTGGAGTGATCTATCCAAGTTTTGAATAGATAATGGCAATTCATAAGGATATTCAATGCGGAGCGATAAATATTTGAGCTTCGGAAATGACTAAAAATGCTATCTGGACCTCTAAGATGACTGCACATGAGGTACAAGGTGTGAAGGTCTGGGAACTCCAGATTATCAGGAAAATATACACTGTCACTTTTGAAATCAAGATAGATTAATTTTCAAGAACTTAAACCAGTCTGCCACAATGAGGAACAATTACTTTCAGATAGGAATAAGTATTGAGGATCTTTGGCAGTTATAGATCTTGCAACATCTCTGATGATATCATGCAGTTTAACACTATCATAATCTCGACCTTCAAGCAGCAAAGAAGAAGATTTGAGCTCAGAGACCATTGCATTTACTCTATTTCTTGCAGCTTCCAACGTATACGTATTCCAATCTTCAAGCAATCCTGACCCGACTACAAGCCTGAACAGAAATTCGATCTTAATCTCCTCATCTTCCCAGCCAATGAACATAGCGAAAGGCACAAGTATGCGTCTGGGTTTAGTATATTGAAACTCAACGCCAGACAAGCATAAGCATCGGGAGGTATTCCCTTAATTTTTTCTGGTTTGCATTTCATGAGTTGATTACGTGCGTCCACCCATGAATCTTTAGACTTCTTGTGGAGAGCTTTTCCAACCGCAGCAATAATGAGTGGCAGACGTGCACATTTGTTGCACACCTGCCTTGCCAAAGAGTCATCTACAGACTCAATAGTAGAAATACCAACAGTCTTGGTGAACATATCCCACGCTTCATCTTCTGTCAAGGCTTCAATCTCAACAGGATCCTCACAGTTGTTTTCAATGCACACATCACGCAATCGAGACGCAAGGAGGATCTTACAGCCCTTGATACTATCATCCCCAAAAGGAATTCCTATTTCTGCGAAAGGAATCTCACTCCAGACATCATCTAATATAACAAGGATCGTATCCCCTTCTTTGCTCAATCTAGCCTTCACCTTCACTTGAGAAGCTCTGTCCTCACTTCTCTCAGTTATGTTTAAATAGGTCGCCAGTTGATCTTGTATCTTCCCTATGTCCACCTCCTGACCGACGTTTGCTTGTGCAATTGTTTTGAAAATCCCCTTCGCCTTGACTTCTTTGGAAGCTTCCTCCATCATCCTGGTCTTCCCACACCAAAAAATCCGTAGAGACCAACCACGGGAAAACCATCTTCTTTATAATTCATGAGTGCCTTCAGAATCTTCTTGTAAGCAACTTCTCTAGATCCAAAATTCTGGTATCCAGTACTAGATATTGGGTTATAGTCTTTGGGTGGAAAATATGAAATTTCACCGGTAAGTAGTTTTTTCTCGAGATCAGAGAATTCACTTACGTGGTGGTCTTCTTTGCAGCCCACCTACCGAGTTGAAAACGGCGGTAGGGATTGGCACGCCTCCAGGATGTTCTGACTTCTTCATACTTTACCAAAAACTCTGTTAGTTCGCCATTGAATTTTTTTCACGTCATCCTGCCAATTAGACACATGATCCTCAATTATTCCTCATTATTTTTCCATTTATTTTTTATTCTTCAACTTGTCTTTTGATCCTCTGCTCCTTAGTATTAAGGCCTTCGATTTCAATTTTCAGCTTAGCAACATTATCCTTGTAAAAGGATATAACCAATTCCACGAGACACAGCTCCAACTGGAATATCAGAAATACGATTCACAGCAGGTCCCACAATTGGAATATCAGAAATACTGCCCATGGTTGTTTTTTATGCGTGTAATTTGGGGAAAAAAATAAAGAACAGATGGTAAAAGTAGATGATAAGCAGAGATGTGGATGTGGATCAATAATATAAACTGAGCAGCAAAGGCTAAAAGAGGAGGGCAAGCAGTTTAAATATGAAGTTGAACAAAAGATCCAACTTAAAATCTTCAAAAACTAATAAATACTACTCCGTCTTTTGTAGTATTAAAAAAATATAATGTTACCAACTTAATAGATTTGTGCCTGTTTAAAACTTTTTAAAGCTTATGTATATATAACAAAAATTATTAGAACGCTGAGATTAATTGGATTGGATGAAATTAATTTTGCAATTTTATTTTAAATTATATTATTGGTAAGAAGGAATAAAGAAAAAAAATTTAAAAAACAACTCAAAAATATTCTTCTAACTTTGTGAGTTTTATTTGAGAGAGAAGAAAAAATATTCCTTCTAACTTTAAAAAATAAAAGGAAAAAGAATTCATTCTTGGTCCGTCCCTTCTCTCTAAATAAGACTGCAAACAGGAGTAAAGATGTCGAACCAAATATATAAAAAAAATTATTCATCAAATGATGTCTAAATATACATAAGTTTTATATAAAATATGCATTCAACAGAATACTTAAGCAGTTAAGTGGAGTCCATTATTTACCGTCTTATACTCCCTCAAAGAGAGAAACTTTTGTTTCTTTTTATTTGTCATTTAAATATTTTAAAAATAATATTAAATACTTAATTTCTCATATCATCCTTTATCTTTTATGATTAAAAATTAATTTATTTCTCTTTGTCTTTAATTTTTTTAAAAATTAATATTAAAATTTTTATAGTTAATTTAGTCAATCAAAAATATAACATTAATTGTGTTGAAAGTCACAATTTAGGACACATGACTTTCACCTTTAACATCTTTAATTAACTGACTAAAGGAGCCATCAATAATTCAGACATTGCTTTTCCCAAATCTCACTCACTTTTTCCAAAGCGTAGATATCCAATGCTGGGAATATGAATACAATTCCTGCAGGATTATATCCAACAAATTGCTGTAATTGACAATGCATGTGCCCACATACTACCAATCCATCTGCCTATCCACATGGGTTTTGCGGCCATTAAGATAAAGCAAATCCATTATAAAAAGTTTTCACCAAATTTATAAATTTAAAATCCATTAAGATGATGGATTTTAAATTTGGGATCCCAAAATTTAATCTGAAATAATGTTTTATTATTATATTTGTTGATCACAAACAATTGTGATATACAGTGTAGTACTCCCCCTCCGTTCTTTAATATAAGTCGTTTTAGAGAAATATTTTTGTTTCTAAATATAAGTCGTTTGAGAATTTCAAGTAAGCATTAGTTGCTTAGTTTTCAATATTACCCCAAGTAATAAATATAATTTTGATTCTCTCACTATTTTTGCCCAATAAATAACACTCTTTTTTTCAATACAAGGGTAATATAGACAATTGATAGTATATGTAATGCTTTAAAATCATTTTCTTAATACTTGTGCACAACTCTAAAACGACCTATATTAAGGAACAGATGGAGTATCATATATCAAATTTATAAATATTACTTAAAGATTGTCGTTTTAACGTTTTTGCACATAGATTAAGAAAGTCATTTAATATTATAATTTAACAATTAAAATTTATTTGAAATTCAAGGGAGATCATTTTTTGGGAAAATGAGAGAAGATAGGGGTGATATAGGAAAAAATAAATAATTTCTTCTCCTAAAAAGTTGTAAAAAGACAAAAAATTAGAACAACTTTTTCTTCTACAACGACAATCTTTTAGAAACGGATGGAGTAAAGAAAAATATGAGTTTTAATTTTTTAATAATTTTAAATAGCGTCCGTCTTTAAAAAAATTTAACCGGAATTGTACCAATTAGTAACAATTCAAGATTTTTAAAATGAAAGTAGGTAGTGTACAGAAGAAAGAGAACATTTTAAATCTGGACTTTGAAATGAAGAGTCTCCATTTATTTGAAATGGAGATGATCCTGGTCCAGTTATCAGATATGGTTATTAAACCCCGAATCGAATAGTCGTTTTAACCGATAAAAATCGGAATCGATCGACACTCCGATCCTATTTAATATAGTTTTTATTGATTGGGTTAAAAATTTGTTGACCATAGCTCTAACTGATGGTTCAACCGGGTAAAATCGGTTAATTAACTCAATGAATCGATTTTCTTTTGTATCAAATTTTTTTTAATAAAAACTAAACATTTTTAGAAATATTATAATTCAATTTTAATATGTTTTTTATTCATAAAAAATAAATTTTTAAAATTTATTAATTATTAATTATTAATAATATGTAATTAATCGATATATATATATATATATATATATATATATATATATATATCGATTAATTAGGGATAATTAATCAAACTAACTGTGTTAAACCTCCACAACAAAATGGTGTTGAGAGAAAACACAGACATCTTCTTGTTATTGCCAGGGCTTTAAGGTTCAATTCTTCCCTACCTATTTCTTTTTGGGGGATTGTTTATTGACAACAACCTATTTGATCAACAAACTACCAACTCAAGTTTTACATGGTAAATCACCGTATCAAGTTTTTTTTCGACAAATTACCTAATAACAATCATTTAAAAACTTTTGGTTGGTTGTGTTTTGCTACTATTCTTCATCAAACTGATAAATTTGATGTTTGAGCATATAAGTATCCCTATGATAAGAAAGACTGTAGGGTCATTGATCTTCGCACTAAAAAGTGATTTGTTATAAGAGATGTAAGATTTCTTAATGTAAGATTTCCTTTCAAATCTATATCTGTTTTAGATACTCTTCCTCCGGCCACGTTTCCTCCATTATTTTCTGCACCACCATCAGAGTGTTTATTTGTTGATGATACCCTCACTAACCCTCACTTTCATGACTCTTCTACTCATATTTATATGGTATAAAATAAAGCTAATTTTCTTATTTAGATGGTATAACATGAATTTGATTCATACAATAGTACTTTTACAGACCATAAAGTAAAAATAAAGAATTGATACTGAATTTATATACAATTTGAATTAAGCAGAAAGGGCTTTTAAATCCATGAAGGCGCTTGTGGAGGTTAATGGTGTACTCCCTGGTTAGGACTTCTTCTTTTCTTCCTTTCGTCTTCTCCACCATTTTCGCTCCTTCACTCCCTCTTCAAAGCTACTACACAAACAAATACACGCGAATTTCAGTTCATTTCAGCACCAAATTGTTTCGCTCGATAATACTCTAGTAGCCCTGATTTCGAATGATTAAATCAAAAACAAAATCAGATCCGCCAAATCGGAGAGAAAAAATTGTGGAAGGAGAAGGAGATGGTGATGAAGACGAATCGAAGCTGCAAAGAAGAGAGAACCAAACAATTGAAGCTGCGGAGAAGGAGAGAAGCGATGAGCATTTGGGTAAAAATTGTTTTCAAGATCTATTCAGCCGATTCAGTCAATTTTTTTTAAGAGAATCGCTCAGTGCTATTCTGCTCCATTTAGATTTTAAAATTGGTACACAAGCAGTCTTAATTATTAATAATATGTAAATTTATATATATATAAGAATGATCAGGTAAGGGATCCCTTATTTTATTAAAATAAGGGATTATTTTTTTTTGCTTTTTTTTTGGTTTTTTTTTTTAAAACAACTAAAAAAAAAGTTTAATATTTTATGGAACTGAATTTTTCCATAATACAATGTTTTGGGCGTGTTTTAAATACCTATACCAAAAAGTGGTGGTACAGTCTGCCCAGACTGTACATACATGTTTTGTTATGCGTACCCAAATCACACTCAAAACACTGTATTATGAAAAAATTTCAATTCCATAAAATATTAAAACTTTTTTTTTAGTTGTTTTAAAAAAAAAAAAGTAAAAAAAAAGTCCCTTATTTTAATAAAGTAAGGGTCCCTTACCTGATCCTGACCCTATATATATATATATATATATATATATATATATATATATATATATATATATATGGTGTGTGTGTGTGTGTGTGTGTGTGTGTGTGTGTGTGTGGGATAAACAAATAAAACGAAAAATTAAATGGTTTTTTTTCATATATTTATATACATCAGTATTCATTATTCTTGTCATTCTTTCACTGGCGGATCTACCTTGGAATAATGGGGGCAATTGACCCCACTGAATTTTAAAGAATCAATTTTTTATTTATTTTTAATTTTATAAAATGTTTAGTAAAAATAAAAAATTCAGACTAAAAAATATTAAATATCTCAATTTCTATTAACACTAACATTTCACTCTTTTATATTATTTAGTAACTTATATTGAACATGATATTTTTTAATTGAAATGAGGCTATCATTGCAATAGTTTTTGTAAGACCCCAACTTTTATAAATAAAGATGAATTTTCTATAAATATCATTTTTGAATATTATGGAGTTAATTTGATATAATGTTATAGTTGTGGGTAATATTTATAAATTTGCAAAGTAAGCAAGTTGTTATAAAAAATTCGTTTGGTCGGAGAATATTCTTTTTGTCGGGGAATATTCGTACGACGGCACAATCATTGGTGGACCCCACAACGGAATTATTGTCGGATTGAGAAAACGACAGAATTATTCTTTCTATAAAAATAACGGCTGAGGTGTTACCGTTAAAACCGTTAAAACTGTTGAACTACTCGGTAGTAAAAGTACAGTAATACGCGTGGTTGTATAGTAGCACACGGTATTGATTATTGATGCTTACGTGAGAAGTCACTCAGCTATACTCAATATTGCTACAGTAATTGCTGCATCATATCTCTTAAATTATTGTCATAGTATCATCTGTATAATATGTTATATTATTGAGACGTTGTGGTAAGTTTGGTTATTTTATGGGGGGCCATATGTCATCATCTAAGAGTCTCTTCGTCAATAGGTATTTACCTTGGTCAATAGTAATTACCTTCGTCAATAGTATTTACCTTGGTCAATAGTATTTACCTTGGTCAATAGTAATTTCCTTCGTCATAGTATTTACCTTGGTCAATAGTATTTACCTTGGTCAATAGTAATTACCTTCGTCAATAGTATTTACCTTGGTCATAGTAATTACTTTCCGTCCATAGTAGTTGTCCCTTCAATATTACCAAGAGTCATTTGACCCTTCGTTAAGACCAAGAGCCAA
>CM029016.1:222168134-222252634 GCA_016801055.1 Panax notoginseng | reverse complement strand
TAGGGAGGAGAACGACCGCCAGTTAGATGTTACAGATGCGGAGAGAGGGACATATAAGTCCAAACTACCTACAACAGTTCAAGGTATTTATAATTGTGGAAAGGAAGGACATATCGCTCGAGATTGTACTATAGCGAAACCAAGTCCAGCTGGGACGGTGACACCAAAGGCGATATACGGACAAAATCCATGATGGCAATATACGACAGTAGAACCAGCTTTAATCGATAAAGTTAAAGCTGCTCAAGCTACAGACCTGGAGCTGATGCGTATGAGGAAGAAAGTGCAAGAAGGTGCTATGCTGGAAGCAAGAATCGATGAAAAGGAATACTTCGAGTCAACTCCAACTTTGTGTTCCTAACAACCCAGATTTAAAGTATGAAATTATGATGAGACGCACAACACACCGTTTGCAATCCATCCAGAAGTACCAAAATGTATCATGATCTTCGTCCATACATTTTGGTGGAGCCAATATAAAGAAGAATAGCGCTGTTTATCTCAAGGTGTGTAACTTGTCAACGATCAAAGCGGAGCATCAAGTACCAAAAGTCCATTGCAACCATTTAAAATTTTAGAATGGAAGTGGGAAGCACATTACCATGGATTTTGTTACCGGTCTTCCTAAGTTTCTCAAGGTATAGATGCATTTGGGTCATTGTTGATAGATTGACCAAGTCTGCTCATTCTTACCGATACGAGAAACTTATACACTTGAACGTCTTGCTCGTATGTACATAAACGAGATTGTAAGACTGCATGGTATGCCAGTATCCATAGTTTCTGATCGAGACCCAAGATTCACTTCACGATTTTGGGGTTAGTTTACAAAAAGCTATGGGCACGGATTTACGATATAGTTCGGCATATCATCTCAGACGGACGGACAATCAGAGACTACTATTCAAACTCTAGAAGATTATTAAGACTTTGTGTCCTTGACTTCAAGGGAAGTTGGACAAAATCTTACCATTGGTGGAGTTTTCCTACAACAACAGTTATCAAACAAGTATTAGCATGGCTCCATTCGAAGCATTGTATGGAAGAAAATGTCGTTCTCCAGTATGCTGGGATGAGGTGGGTGAAGTAACATTGTTGGGACCAGAGTTGGTACGTATAACTACAGAAAAGATTCAAACATCCGAAAACGTATAAAGACATCACAAGATATGACAAAGAGATTGCTGATCTTCATCGAAAGGACGTGAATTTGATATAGAAGATCATGTGTTCTTACGTGTTACTCCATGGAAAGGAGTTACGAGATTTGGAAAGAGAGAAAAGCTCAATCCTCGATTCATCGGTCCATTTTTAATCCTTGATCGAGTAGAAACTGTGGCTTATAGACTCGCTTTAACCGCCAAGTATGTCTCGTGTTCATAACGTTTTTCACATATCCATGTTACGTAAATATGTGAAAGACCCGAACCACATTATTGAGTTAGAACCGGACGAAATAGCGGAGGATTTCACGTATGAAGAAGTTCCCTGTTCAAATCTTGGATAAGAAGGAACATATTCTACGCTCCAATTTATACCTCAAGTCAAAGTTTTGTGGAGAAATCACGATGTTGAGGAAATGACTTAGGAGTTAGAATAGGAAATGAAGTCAAGATATCCTTACCTCTTCGACATACCAGGTACATACCCTAAATTCGAGGGCAAAATTTCATAAGAAATGGAGGTTGTAAGACCCTAACTTTTATAAATAAAGATGAATTTTTTCTAAAATTCATTTTTAAATATTATGGAATTAATTTGATATAATGTTATAGTTTGTGGGTAATATTTATAAATTTTATAAAGCACGCAAGTTGTTATATAATATTCGATTGGTCAGGGAATATTCGTTTTAACAGAAAATATTCGTACAACGCCACAATCATTGGTGGAACCCACAACGGAATTATTGTCGGATTGAGAAAACGACAAAAATATTTTATTAAAAATAACGGCGAAAGTTTTACCATTGATACTGTTGAACTACTCGGTAGTAAAAGTACTGTAATACGTGTGGTTGAATAGTAGCACACGGTATTGATTATTAATGTTTATGTGAGAAGTCACTCAGTTTGATTCAATTATTGTCAGTTAATAATATGAATTATTTAGCGATAATGAAGTTTTGTTTTATTCGTATTATTAACGTAATAAAACAGAAACATCTTTTTATATAAAACAGAATACTTTTTTAAAGTTATTCTATAAATAGAATATATTATATTTTATTTAAAAGATTTTTCTTTAAATACGGACCGTCAGATTAAAGTAATCAATCTGGACCGTTCATGGATTAGTTACTATGCATTCTATTTTTTTATAAATTGCAGCTCATTCCTTCATTATTTCTTACGAATTCACTGAACTCTAGAGAGAGAAAATATAGAGAGAGAGAAGAAAAGTATTCTGCTACTTAACTACTTCCTCATTTCAGTTCTTCTTTAAAACGGTAAGGGGTGTTATTCTTTCTTATTCATGAAGAGAACTTTTGTTATTCCATTTTTATTATTCTGTGGAATAACCTGTATACGCGGTCTACCCTATACTTGGTGACATTCTTCTATTATTCTGTTGGAACATCCTGTCTGTGTGTTTTACACCGGACCTGGTTCCGTCTTTATTATTATTCTGTTGGAATATCCTGTCTGTGCGTTTTACGCTGGACCTGGTTCCATTATTTATTATTCTGTTGGAATAACCTGTCTGTGCGGTCTATCGCATGTATGGTGATTTCTTTTGTTATTCCATTCTTTATTATACTCAGTTGGTTAAGTTTTGACTTCTATACTCCATGAAATTTGTGGAATATCCTTGATAATTGCGTTTCATCCAGTATCTTTTTATGAAAATATTCTTCTAAGCATTCTTGAATTTTACTCCACAAAGCAGTATCATGTTGACAATTTGGACGTTGTTAATTCTTGGATAAATTAATTCTTGAACTTGTTTTATTGAATTCTTATATCATTGCCATCATCCTCATGTTTATAAAATGTTGAAAGTCATATGTGGCCTATAGTGCATAGATGGACTTGGTATGATTATGACCAGGGATTATTCGGTATAATCATGACCGTAATGTTACAAATGATGTGGTAAAAGTCCTCATTGGCCCGTAGTGCATTGATGGACAGTTGTTGGCATGATCATGACCATTAATGAATACACGAATATCCTTGGCCGTAGTGCAGGGGTGATTCGATGATGTGGATTATTTTATTAAGCTGAGTCCCAGCGATAACAGTGTTGAAAAACTTTTTAAATCATAGAAGATAGTAGATTTTATTCTCTACTTGACTCTTTTAATGGATTGCTTGTTCCACTGCAGTTAAACTTGATGTTCGTTATATTTTATCAGTTTAACACTGTTGAAGGCTAATGATAATTTATTCTGCATTATCTTAGTCATAATATTTCTTACTGGGCTAGTTGAGCTCACCCTTTCTTTCACTGTTCTCTTCAGGAAATGAGAATATAGATGGGACAAGTCGAAGAACGAGTGATGGACCAGATGATAGTATTAGTAGTCCTCACTATTCTATTAAATAGTGTGACAATAATTGTAATGAGGACTCCTTTTGAGTTTGTATAGTCTCTAGTAGACAATAATTGTATTCAAACTCACAATTATGTTTTGTCGTATTGTACACGACAGTTGTATTAGTAAGTTGTATTTGTATTCTGTACCATGTATCTGACGACCCAAGATGGGTGATGAATACCTAATTTTGGGGGCGTCACAGTTGGTATCAGAGCTTAGGGATATGATCCCTGGCTAAGATGTGAGAATAGAACTAGGAGGGGAGAGACGGGAATTTCTTCGCTAGTATGACCTACCTAAGTTTATTTGCATGGTATTTAATTGGTCGGTCATAATATAAGGATAATATATGACATATCAATTAACTTTTATTTTGTGGCAGTATCTGAAAATGGCATCTGAGAATGTTGAGAATAGCAATGGAGCACAGGCGACTGTGGATTCACCACATATCAATAATCGGGATAATGTGCATCAGGAAGACGACAATCCTCATGCAAACAACAACACTGACCAGATGATGAATGATGGAATGTTCAGAAGCTTTATGCAGTTCATGCAACAGCAGGCGAGAGCGGCTCCTATCCAAAATATAGGTGGAAACACTGAAAACTCTCGGATGGTCACCGCTAAACAGTTCAAGGAGCTGGGACCACTGGAGTTTAAGGGAGAGCCAAAACCACTTATAGCGAAAACATGGATAAAGCAGATCACCAAGATATTTGATGTCTTGGGATGCTCCGAGGAGCAAAAGGTTCCCTTTGCCGCCTTTATGTTGCGAGGAGAGGCAGATTACTGGTGGAAATTGATTAAGCGTACTCAACCAGCCGCACTGAAGACGTCTTGGGAGAAGTTCCAAAAGCTGTTCAATGACAAATACTTTCCCGAAAGTGTTCGTCACATGAAGGAGGTGGAGTTCATCAAATTGTAGCAGAATAATATGACCGTGTCGCAGTATGAGGCTAAATTTGCTGAGTTGTCCCGATTTGCGTCCCACTTGGTGGATAATGAAGAGCGAATGACGCGAATGTTTTTGCGAGGTTTGAAACCTGAGATACGTCAACATCTTATTTCTCATAAATTGTGTTTGTATTCAGATATTGTGAATAGGGCTCAGTTAGTGGAGCGTGATAACGAGTCAACGCAACCAAAAGAGAGCAGTCGGCAAAATGATAATACCAGTGAGAGCAGTCATCGAAGCGGTGACAACAAGCGTGGTGGGAATCAACAGGTCAGAAATGGTAACCACTTCGGTGGTAATCAGGGCCAAAACAATAAGAATGGTCATTTCAAGAAGAGGAGATTCAACAATGATGGAAAGACGTCAGCACCAGCACCCGTTGTTAAGGAAGGAGAACGACCACCTATCATATATTTCAAATGCGGAGGGGAGGGGCACATCAGTCCAAACTGCGCGATGCCGTCTAAAGCATGTTATAATTGTGGAAGAGAAGGTCATTTAGCTCGATTTTGTCATTTACCAAAAACAAGTTCAGCCAAGATGGAGACACCAAAGACCGTCCCAAAAAAGTCAAAACCGGTAGTGCAAGAGAGAGCATTTGTTGTGACCTCCCAGAAAGTAAGGAACCCGAATGAGGTCATCACGGGTAAGCTTATCATAAACTCTAACGAAGTCTATAATTTATTTGATACCGGTTCTACCCATTCTTTTATTTCTCCTACTTGCGCTCATCGATTAAATTTGACTCCGGAGAAATTAGACTTTGACTTATCTGTTGAAACTCCATTGGGAGAAATCTTCATTACATCCACGGTTTATAAGTCTTGTTTGGTTCAAGTTGGCACCCACACATTACCTGTCGATCTGATTTCATTAAAAATACTTACATTTGACGTGATTTTAGGGATTGATTGGTTAATTACTCATCATGCAAAAATCGATTATTTTCGTAAGGTTGTTAGCTTTCATATTCCTAATCGACCTATTATACGAATTCAAGCAACCAAACCATTAAAATCAATCGCTGTCATCTCAAGCCATAAAGCTATTCGTTTATTGAAAAACGGATGTCAAGCTTTCTTAGCTCATGTCACAGATCTAAACAAAAATACGTCAGTTTTGAATGATATTTCTATTGTTAATAAATTCCCTGACGTATTCCCTGAAGAACTTCCTGGCCTACCCCCAGAGCGTGAAATTGAATTTTGTATCGACCTTGAACCCGGTACAAAACCCATTTCTAAAGCCCCATATCGAATGGCTCCTATTGAACTTCAGGAGTTAAAGATCCAACTGCAGGAATTGTTAGACATTGACTTTATTCGTCCTAGTACTTCTCCTTGGGGTGCTCCTATGCTATTCGTGAAGAAGAAAGATGGAAGTATGCGACTTTGTATTGATTATCGGGAGTTGAATCATGTCACTATCAAAAATAGGTACCCATTGCCACGTATTGATGACCTATTTGACCAGTTGCAAGGAGCACAATTCTTTTCAAAGATCGATCTTTGTTCTGGATATCATCAGCTGAAGGTTAGAACTGAGGATATTCCAAAGACGGCTTTCAGAACTCGGTACGGGCATTATGAATTCTTAGTCATGTCCTTTGGATTGACTAATGCTCCTGCTGCCTTCATGGATATGATGAACCGGGTATTCAAGGAATATTTGGATCACTTTGTGGTCGTCTTTATTGATAACATCCTTATTTATTCCAAAAGCCGTGAAGATCATGAGCAACACTTGAGGCTGGTACTCCAAAAGCTTCGTGAATACAAGCTTTATGCCAAGTTAAAGAAATGCGAGTTCTGGCTGGAGGAGGTAGCATTCCTTGGGCACGTAGTATCAAGTCGTGGAATATCGGTTGACCCGACAAAGATTGAAGTTATTCAAAGCTGGGAGCAACCTAAATCAGTAACCGAAGTACGTAGCTTTCTTGGTTTAGCTGGTTATTATCGGAGATTCGTGGAAGAATTTTCTCGAATCGCTACTCCACTAACTCAGCTGACTTGGAAAGATACAAAGTTCAGTTGGAGCAAAGAATGTGAGAAGAGTTTTCAAGAACTCAAGAGGAGACTCATTTCAGCACCTGTTCTAACAATACCATCTGGCTCGGAGGGATTTGTCATCTACAGTGATGCTTCGAGCAAAGGCTTGGGATGCATTCTCATGCAACATGGAAAAGTCATAGCCTATGCATCAGGACAACTCAAGGAATATGAGAGGAATTATCCTACTCATGATCTAGAGTTGGCAGCTGTTGTCTTTGCACTTAAAATTTGGAGGCATTACTTGTATGGGGAGAAGGTGGAGATCTTTACGGATCATAAAAGCCTCAAATATTTTTTCACTCAAAAAGAACTCAACATGCGACAACGACGTTGGCTTGAACTATTGAAAGATTATGATCATACCATTCAATACCATCCTGAAAAAACGAACGTGGTAGCTGACGCATTGAGTAAAAGATCATATGCAAGTACGAGTGAGATATTGTCAACACAAAGGCCCATTTTGTGTGACTTGCAAAAGATGGAGATAGAGTTAAAGACTCCAAGGACCCATGTGATGATGGCGAATATACTAGTAGAACCAGCTTTAATCGATAAAATGAATATTTTTCTTATCATATAAATCAATAATTTAATTATTCACAAATAATATTACAGAATCACAATAATGACAACCAGACCGTTCCCAAGAAAGAGGAGGCTTTCCAATAAGGATTTCTCCTTACTAGCGCGCAATTAGGTGACCAAACCTCTCCTTAGACAGAACTTTCTAGACAATGCCAATAATGCTATCTAATAAAATTATTCAAATAATAAGAATTATGGATATGATAATGGAAAATACTGTGTAGTGATAATTATTGAAACAACAATAATATAAAATATCAACGTAGCAATTATTGAATCAATAAAATAAAATATTGAACAGTAATTACTATATCAATTATTGAGTAGTGCATTCTTACGTAAGAATCAATAATTGGTGCAATACCGTGTGCTACTGTGCAACACCGCGTATTACTGTGTTTTAACCATCGGGTATTCCAACAGTATTAACGGTAACAGCTACGCCGTTATTTATAAACAACTTATATTTGTCGTTTTCTTCATCAATCGCTTTCCGTTATGGGCCCACACAAGGCCGCGCCGTCGTACGAATATTTTCCGACAGCAAGAATATTCCACGACCAAACGAATATTTCCCGACAACAATGAGTATTTTATAACCACTTGCTTATTTGAAATATTTGCGCATTTTACCCATAACTAACCACATTAATCAAATCAACCCTTACTATTTCAAAATAATAAATAGAGGAAATTAAATTTCATTTATAATAAGTTGGGGTCTTACAACAAGTGATCCTTGGACTTGAGATCATCATAGTATCTTGTGTATGATGAGTTATACTTTGACTTATTCCTTAAGACCCTTAGGGTATATTAAAAGGTATGCTTGGGTATAATAAGTTGTACATAGAGATAATGTATGATCAATAAAAAATCTGTCACTTCTAGTAAAAGAAGAGAAATGTCATATGTGATTCGATAAATGACAACCCAGTAGTCCTTGGCCAAGACAGAATAAAATTAGAAAGGAGTTTTTAGTTTGCATTATATGATGTTGTGCATTTAAGGATCGAAATACATATAATTAAATAAAATAAGACTTCACAGTAATTCCATGTCTTATATTTAATTAGGACATTGTATGGTGGAAGAATTGAATTGTACGGTAACTATTTACTCAAAGGTTCTTTTATTATTAATGTTAAAATTTATATTATCTGTAAAGTCGTTAATCGCTAGGGAGGCTTATCTCTATTGTAGAATAAATATTATTTATTTAAATAAATTAATTGTATAATTTATTTAGTTATATAAGATTTATCATTGTTCTAATTGATTTATTCACAACCGGTTTAATATGGAGAACCTAAAGGGTCACACCATATAAAAGGAAGAATAATTATTTAAGAAGTTAATGGCATAATCGTAATAATATGTTAAGTGTATTTAATTTAATCTATGGTGATAGAATAAATTAAATAGCTTAATATTTATTATTTAATATTTTGGAAATATTAAATATATAAATTAATAAGAGGAGTCTTATTAATATTATTACAATAATTATTATTTTAATTTCTAAAGAGTTTGAAATTAATTTAATATTATTACTCTCATTTATTCCTAATAAGATTAGGAGGCTAATTAATTAAAAGATTTTAATTAATTATTCCTAATAAGATTGGGAGCATAATTAATTAAAGGAGTTTAATTAATTAAAATAAAACTCAAATCTTTAATTGTTAAGGAGTGTTACCCATATTTATAAATAAGTGGAGTCTTATTATGGGTGAGGTTGGTTAACACTTTCACAACACGTGAATACGTAATTTCAATAGTTGAGAGAGTACACCATTTTTTATGAGATATAGAAAAACTAGAGTTTTGCCAAATACTCATATTCTTGAATCTTTCTTCTTCCTTAGTGGATCACCTCTAGAGGTCAAACACTTGGGTGGCTAATATTGATCAAAGGAAGGAACCAAACCCGGTGAATTCAAGTTGAACGCGAAAAGGATTTGATGTGAACTTGTATATGAGGAAGCTCGAATCTTCAAGGGTATGATTCTTGTTCTTTATCTTTTCGTTTAATTAATAATTACGCATAAAGGATAATCCGGGTATATGGTTTGTAAAATTTTAAAACACTGATTTTCCACGTTTCCGCTTACTTTGTGCAATTTGATTGCGTCCAAGAATATTACAAACCTAACAGACATGTTCTTGAAATTTTTCAATTATTTTTTGTAAAAGCATCTACTCTGTTTGAATTGCCAAATAGATAGCAGCAAAAGCAATAGCAAGCATCCTTTGAAATGCTATACTCCAACCATTCAAAAATTTTAAACCAAGCGGTTCGAAAGCTTCTCTTCACATTAGAAAAATATTTTTGGGGATAATTATGGGCAATTGGTTGACATAGACCTCTAGTCAAATACTCTCTTCGAACTTGATCTCTAGTCACAATAGCAAAATCTTCAATTGATTTACGTAACCACGGATCACTAACAATATCATTCGGATTGAACTCCACACGTGAATTATTAATATCACCACTTGTTTCGAAACTTGGTAATTGATTATTAGAAGAATCAACAGTTCTTTGTCGCTAAATCAAGTATTTATCCATAATCTAGTATAAATAAAAACATCAATTGTTAATCAATAATTTCATCAATTTAAACCTTTCATAAATCATAATAATTTCATTATTCATCAATTCTCTTTTTGGTATTCCAATGCATCTCAAACTACACACACACAAACACACACACACACACGTATATATATATATATATATATATATATATATATATATATATATATATTATATAAAGAACCCAAAATTTGTTAATGGCCGAATTATTTTTCCACTTTCTTTTTCATTCCATTTTATTTTTTCTAATAAATTAGGGTTTTAAATTTTCATTTTTCACTGTTATTATTCAAAATATGTAAATAATCCAAAAAAAAACCATAACTTTTACCCCAATTGTAAGACCCCAAATTATTAATAAATGAAATTTAAATTCCTCTATTTATTATTTTAAAATAGTAAGGGTTGATTTGATTAATGTGGTTAGTTATGGGTAAAATGCGCAAATATTTCAAATAAGCAAGTTGTCCTAAAATATTCATTGTTGTCGAGGAATATTTGTTTGGTCGTGGAATATTCTTGTTGTCGGGAAATATTCGTACGACGGCGCAGCCTTGTGTGAGCCCCATAACGGAAAGCGATTGGATGAAGAAAACGACAAAAATAAGTTGTTTATAAATAACGGCGTAGTTGTTACCGTTAATACTGTTGGAATACCCGGTGGTTAAAACACAGTAATACGCGTTGTTGCACACTAGCACACGGTATTGCACCAATTATTGATTCTTACGTAAGAAGGCACTACTCAATAATTGTTATAGTAATTATTGTTCAATATTGTATTTTATTGATTCAATAATTGCTGCGTTGATATTTTATATTACTGTTGTTTTAATAATTGTCACTACACAGTATTTTCTATTATCGGAACAATAATTTATATTATCTGAATAATATTATTAGATAACATTATTGGCAATGTCTAGAAAGTTCTGTCTAAGGAGAGGTTTGGTCATCTAATTGTGCGCCAGTAAGGAGAGATCCTTATTGGAAAGCCCCCTCTTTCCTGGGAACGGCCTGGTTGCCAGTACTGTGATTCTGTAATATTATTTGTGTATAATTAATTATTGATTTATATGATGAAGAAAATATTGATTTTATGTGGATATAGATGGAGAAAATTTTTAATGTGACAATTGTTGAAAATTAATATTTTATCTTTTTCTGATAAAATAATTCATTTAAATATATTATTTTAATAATATATTGATGGTGATATTTTTACAATGAATGTGGGATATATGAGTATATGAGGAGGAAGAGTATTTTTGTGGCATTAAATGATTAACACATGATTTGTGTGTTGGTGGACACAATTCTTAACCGAAAATTTATTATTGACTGTAAAATCGCCCGTTTGTAGATTTCGGTCAATTTTTATTTGGAATTTGGAAAAACTTTCTTCTGTAAAGTTGTAGAGAATTAAATTTCCTATAAAAACTCGTGAGATTCAAATTTTCTGATAAAAGAACTATTTATTATGAATTATTGAAGTTCTGAAGTTCCGAAATAATTGGTTTTTAAAAGTTTTAATTATTCTTATTTACAAAATCGTTTTTTTTGCTTGGTGGGCTGCATTAAACATGTGCAATGAGCTGAAATCAGATTTCAAGAGGTGGGCTTGACAATTTTATAAATATAAATATTATTATATTCAATTTTCTGCTTTGGTGTTCTAAGCATTTTTCTATAAATAGGGTGCTTAGGTTAGAATTGAAAATCATACCAGAAACACAAGTTTCTCTCTCTTTCTCTCTCTATATTAGTGAGCGTATTCTTGTGAGTATTCTAATACTTTGAGTATTGCTATACGGTGCAAGTTCAAGTCATAACCTATATCCGGTGTTTCAACTAGAAGTACTGTTTTTGCTGAGGTAAGGGATGTTATTTCTTCTTAAATGATATTATTTTCTTCAATATCATTATGCCGAAGTATTGATCTGAACTTTTTATCAAATTTAGAACTTTTTATGTCGGATTACTATTCATGAGTTACTATTCACGAGTTACTATTCACGAGTTATTATTCTCCGAAAAATAAAATTTTCTTCTTTTTGTCCAAAATATCAATTATGGATACTAGCTTTGATTGTATCCATGTTTTGATCATTCTTGAATTTTACTCCACTATGATTATTTATGAGGTATTTTTAGACATGGAATAGTTGAAATACGAATCCTTAATATTTATTATTTTGTTTCACTGGATTCGTTTCCTTTAAAATATTTTTCATCATCCTCAGTCCTAAATGATGATATAATTGAATATCTTTGGCCTGTAGTGCAAAGATGAATGATTTCTGATGAATATCTTTGGCCCGTAGTGCAAAGATGAACAAGTGTTGAGGTGAACATGACCAACTGATGAATATCTTTGGCCTGTAGTGCAAAGATGACTATTTGATTCAAGATATTTATTGATTGATGTTACAGGGATAAAATATTGATGATGGGCTTTTAAATTCATAGATAATCGTAGATTTCATTCTCTACGTAACTCTTCTATGAATTATTATTTTCCGCTGCGAATATTGATTTAAAACTTGTTGTCTATTGTATTCTATTAAATTTTTTCCCTGTTGGAGACTAACGATAATTTGTTGTATATTATCTTAGTCATAATATTCTTTACTGGGCTAGTTGAGCTCACCCTTTTCCTTGTTGTTCCATTTTCTTCTCAGGAGGCGAGAATGTAGCGAGTACTAGTCGGGGTGTGGAATGATGGTTCAAGACAGTTGTTTTAGTATTCCTCACTATTTTGTAAAATAGTGTATCAATAAGTATAATGAGTTCTTAATTGAGTATGAATACTGTCTAGATGATAATATTTGTATTTAAACTCACAGTATATGTGTTGTCGTATTTTGCACGACAATTGTAATAATAAAGTTGTAGTTATTTTCTGTACCATGTATTTGGCGACTCAGAATGGGTTGGATGGATTAGACCTATTTTGGGGGCGTCACACCAATTGTAAGACCCCGAATTTTATGAAATAAAAGTATTCAATTTTTCTATTCAGTAAATGGTTAAATTGATAAAAGTTAAAGTTAAGGGTGATATATGAAATTTTTTTCAAAATACGCAAGTGGTTATAAAATATTCATTGTTGTCGGGGAATATTCGTTTAATCGTGGAATATTCTATCTATCGGAGAATATTCGTACAACGGTGCAGCCATTTGTGGGCCCCATAACAGAATAACTGTCGGATGAAGAAAATGACAAATTTGAGTTTTTATAAATAACGGCGTATTTGTTACCGTTAACACTTTGAAATACCTGATGGTTAAAATACAGTAATACGCGTAGTTGCACAGTAGCACACGGTATTGCACATTATTTTTTCAATTATTGATTCTTACGTGAGAAGGCACTACTCAATAATTGTTACAGTAATTTCTGTTCAATATTTTATTTTATTGAATCAATAATTGCTGCGTTGATATTTTATATTATTGTTGTTTTAATAATTGTTGCTGCACAGTATTTTTCATTATCAGATCAGTAATTCATATTATTTGAATAATATTATTAGATAGCATTATTAGCAATGTCTAGAAAGTTCTGTCTAAGGAGAGGTTTGGTCATCTAATTGCGCGCCAGTAAGGAGAAATTCTTATTGGAAATTCCCCTCTTTCCTGGGAACGGCCTGGTTGTCATAATTGTGATTCTGTAATATTATTTGTGAATAATTAATTATTGATCTGTATGATAATAAAATATTTATTTGATGTGGATATAAATGATGGATTTATTTATGTGGTTATAAATGAAGGAATTAATGTTGAGGTATTTTATCAGTATTTTGTCAGATTGGAGGTATAAAAAGATCAAATCAGTGTTCTTACAGCTTTATTGTGTGGGTTATAATTTTTAATCTGACCGTTAGATCGTTGTGATTTTTGGATATGTTATACATATATAAGTTTAGTATATGTTCATAAATTTTGAACCATTAAAAATGAATGAATGATTTATTATGAATTTTAAGAGGTGACTGATTCGAAAATTAGGTTTATAAATGATTTTGGTGAAAAATTCTAGAAATAGGTGGGCCCCACTTTTGGTTGTTGGGAAAGATGGCTGATTTTTGGTGGGTGGAATAGTAGCAGGTAAAGCCATCAGGTAGCAGGTCAAGTCTGCTTCGGCGTGCTAACATTTTCCTATAAATAGAGGGCTAAGTTAGAATTGAAAGACACACCAGAATTCATAAGTTTTCTCTCTTTTTCTCTCTATATTATCGAGCGTATTTTGTGAGTATTTAGATACTTGGTGAGTTGCTATTCATCAGTGCAAATTTTCTTCAGCGTCATATCCGATATCCAGTCAGAAGTACTGCTCTTTTAATGTAAGTGATAGTAAGGGATATTAAGAGATGCTATATTCTTCATAATGATATTATTCTTTTAATATCATTATACTGAAATATTGGTATGGATTTTATTATGGAATTTTTACCTTTTTGAGTCGGGATTACTATTCACGTATACGGCATTATTCACGTATACGGCACTATTCATGTATATGGCATTATTCACGTATATAACATTATTTACGTATACGGTACTATGTACGAATACGGAGTACTATTCACGAGTTACTATTCACGGGTGCTATTCACGACAAAAATTCGTTTCTTTTTCTGACCAAATTATCGTTGATTTATGATTGTTGCTCTTGAAAATAAATACAGTTGTTGATCATATTATTTTTATTATCATATATAACATTTTTATAACCCTGATGTTGAATTTCTCTTTCACTTGAGTGTAAAGATGGGTAAATTATTGGTATGATCGTGACTGAGAAATATCTTTGGCCTGTAGTGCAAAGATGAATTGTTAACTGGTATGATCATGACCATTGAATTTATAATTGAATATCTTTAGCTTAAGTGTAAAGATGAATTGATTAAGATGGTTATAATTATTGTTTATATATATTCTAAAATGATTATATATTTATTTTAGATATGAATATATTTGGCCTGTAGTGCAAATATGAACTGTTGAGGAATATCTTTGGCCTGTAGTGCAAAGATGAATTGTTGATGAATATCTTTGGCTCGTAATGCAAAGATGACCTATTGTTGAATATCTTTGGCCTGTAGTGCAAAGATGACTTGTTTATGAATATCTTTGGGCCGTAGTGCAAAGATAAATTTATTAGTATGATTATGAACATGAACTGTGATTTGGTATAACCATGATCTTTGATGTTTCAGGTGATAAAAATTATCTTTGTCCTGGATGAGAAAAGGAATTTAGAACTACAATTACGATTATGAGTTATACACGTGATTGTGGACAGGAATTGTTGATTGATGTTACAGGGATAAAACATTGTTGGTGGACTTTTAACATAGAGAAGATAATAGACTTTATGGTCTATTTGACTCTTCTAATGGATTGCTCGTTCCGCTGCAACTATGGTTGAAAAGTTTTATCATTTACCATATGTTCTAGATCTCTGATTTATTACTGATGAAGGCTATTGATAATTTAATTATCTTTAGTCATGATATTTTTTACTGGGCTAGTTGTGCTCACCCTTCTGTTTCACAATTCCTTTCAGGTAATAAGAGTGTAGCTGGGTCGAGCGGGGTAACAGGGAAATAGAACGGTGGTCTCTAGCTGTGGAGGTTCTCCCTAAGCAGTATAGAAAAGTTCATTTAGTAGTTATATTTGGTGAATCCAATAGGGTGAAGCGAACCCAACGTTGGAAAGGGTGTTTTGTCACTATCATACAAGATGTCTAATGGCATACAACCTCGTGTCATCCTAAGACACGGTTGTGCACATCCACGTGCTGAGTATATTTACGAGCACTACCTATATAATCTTGGTGTTTGTTTGAAGTATAATTCTCAATTAGAGACAGTGGAGATGATGATATGTCAAGAGAAGACTCACCATTGGGAAGAATATGATAGTAATCTTCTCATTTTTCTTTGGAGTCTATTGGGTCAACCAAGGATAATTCTGTGGCCCTATGATATCTATCATAACCTAGAAGCATGGCCTCCCATGTACGAAGGTTTTCTTGAGCACTTTCTAAAGATTCTAATTTCTAAAACAGTTTTTGACTATACCTTTATGTAAGGTGTCATTGTGAGGTGCTGTCCACGGTTGGGACATGAGTCACATTTGGTATATATTTGTATCCAAACTTACAGCATATGTGTTGTTGTATTTTGCACGACAATTATTTTAATAAAGTTGTAGTTATTTTATGTACCATGTATTTGGCGACTCAGAATGGGTTAGGTGGAATGGACCTATTTTGGGGTTGTCACAACAATCCTTTAAAGAACTCCCAAACAAAAAATCATATCATACTTCTAATATCTTATAATATATAAACGTATATATTGAAAAAAAAACTGTCCCCAACAATTCTTTTGTTTCCCTTTTATATAATTTATCCACTACAAATTCCATTCGCCCCCTTCTATTTTAGTCATTCTTCAATCCACAACAATCAGTCATGAAAAAAAAGTAGAAAAACAAAATTGATTATCATCCACAACAAGTATAAAAACAAAATCATAAACTTGTAAGAGAACTAGTGAGCAGTGGAGGGCCTAGCGGCGACAGAGGCAGCCGGTAGGAGCAGTGGTCCAGTCACCAGTACTGGAGGCGGAAGCCGCGGAAGAGGGAAGAGAACTTAGAGAACAAACGATGTGCAGAGGCGGAACTGAAGAGTACTGAAGAAGCCCTAATACAATTTTTTTTATAAAAGTGAAACGTCGTTTCATGTTATTAAAAAAACAAAAAAACTTCAATCGGAGAAGAAGAAGTTTGAAGACCGGAGCAGTGAGCTCCTCGCTGGCGCGACGGCGCCTGCTAGCTGGCTGTTGCCCCCACCCCCCTCCTAGTTTCGCTCGACCGCCTCCCTACCGGGGTCAACTGTCCCCCCGCCCCCGTCCCCGCCCCCGCCCCCGTCCCCGTTCCCGTCCCCGTCCCCGTCCCCTAGTTCCGCCTCTAAGTCAGTCATCAGCTGGTGAAAATAATTATATAAACTAAACCCAATATTAATTACTTATTAAAGCAAGCTAAATAAGTCCACATTAAATACCCCATTTAACAATTAACCAAATAAAGAAAAAAGACCCGTCCATAAACCAGTATTCACTAGAATCAGATAACCCATATCAAATAACAATCTCTACGACCACTAGATAAACATGTAAGATGTAGCATCATAAGCAAATGAAAATATGAAATTACTGAAATTTTGGACAATGACCTGTTTTCTTAATAAATATAGTAGATTATTGTAAATACTCAAGATGCGTCGATTTCTTGTAATAAAAACCAAAGACTATCTAAATAACAAAACAAAATAAGAGAAAAGTAAAATTACTCGAGCCACCGATGAGGAGTTTAATGACACAAACGAAAAACAACCCAACCCCGAATACACGAAGCAACCATGTCTATTATTTCTCAAAGTACAAAGCCCTAGAAATCCTTCAGTACGTAGAAATACTCATTCAATTTATTGTGGTCAGGCGTATGAGTGATCATTCGGTCATAATCGAACCGAATAAGCTATTCGGTTAGAACCGAAAACCGAATTATTGGTAATTTTAATATCTGAAATACTAACCGAAATTTAAAAATAACCAAATTACCGAATTGTAATTTTGGATATTCGGGTAATAACCGAACCAACATCCAACATAAATTATATATTTAAAAATGTGCAGCAAATTAACTTTTAACTGTCCAACACTGTAAGACCCCAACTTTTATAAATAAAGATGAATTTTCTATAAATATCATTTTTGAATATTATGGAGTTAATTTGATATAATGTTATAGTTGTGGGTAATATTTATAAATTTTGTAAAGTACGCAAGTTGTTATATAATATTCTATTGGTCAGGAAATATTCGTTTTAACAGGGAATATTCGTACAACGGCACAATCATTGGTGGATCTCACAACGGAATTCTTGTCGGATTAAGAAAACGACAAAAATATTTTATTAAAAATAACGGCGGAAGTTTTACCATTGATACTGTTAAACTACTCAGTAGTAAAAATACAGTAATACGTGTGGTTGCATAGTAGCACACTGTATTGATTATTAATGCTTATGTGAGAAGTCACTCAGTTTGATTCAATTATTGTCAGTTAATAATATGAATTATTTAGCGATAATGACTTTTTGTTTTATTCGTATTATTAACGTAATAAAACAGAAACATCTTTTTATATAAAACAGAATATTTTATTAAAGTTATTCTATAAATAGAATATATTATATTTTATTTAAAAGATTTTTCTTTAAATATGGACCGTCAGATTAAAGTAATCAATCTGGACCGTTCATGGATTAGTTACTATACATTCTATTTTTCTATAAATAGTAGCTCATTCCTTCATTATTTCTTACGAATTCACTGAACTCTAGAGAGAGAAACTATAGAGAGAAACTATAGAGAGAGAGAAGAAGAGTATTCTGCTACTTAACTACTTCCTTATTTCAGCTCTTCTTTAAAATGGTAAGGGGTGTTATTCTTTCTTATTCATGAAGAGAACTGTTGTTATTCCATTTCTTATTATTCTGTTGGAATAACCTGTATACGCGGTCTACCCTATACTTGGTGACATTCTTCTATTAATCTGTTGGAACATCCTGTCTGTGTGTTTTACACCGGACCTAATTCCGTTTTTATTATTATTCTGTTGGAACATCCTGTCTGTGTGTTTTACACCGGACCTGGTTCCGTTTTTATTATTATTCTATTGGAACATCCTGTCTGTGTGTTTTACACTGGACCTGGTTCCGTCTTTATTATTATTCTGTTGGAATATCCTGTCTGTGCGTTTTACGCCGGACCTGGTTCCATTATTTATTATTCTGTGGGAATAACCTGTCTGTGCGGTCTATTGCATGCATGGTGATTTCTTTTGTTATTCCATTCTCAGTTGGTTATGTTTTGACTTCTATACTCCATGAAATTTGTGGAATATCCTTGATAATTGTGTTTCATCCAGTATCTTTTCATGAAAATATTCTTCTAAGCATTCTTGAATTTTACTCCACAAAGCAGTATCATGTTGACAATTTGGACGTTGTTAATTCTTGGATAAATTAATTCTTGAACTTGTTTTATTGAATTCTTATATCATTGTCATCATCCTCATGTTTATAAAATGTTAAAAGTCATCTGTGGCATGTAGTGCATAGATGGACTTGGTATGATTATGACCAGGGATTATTCGGTATAATCATGACCGTAATGTTACAAATGATGTGGTAAAAGTCCTCATTAGCCCGTAGTGCGTTGATGGACAGTTGTTGGCATGATCATGACCATTAATGAATACACGAATATCCTTGGCCGTAGTGCAGGGGTGATTCGATGATGTGGATTATTTTATTAAGCTGAGTCCCAGCGATCACAGTGTTGAAAAACCTTTTAAATCATAAAATATAGTAGAGTTTATTTTCTACTTGACTCTTTTAATGGATTGCTTGTTCCGCTGCAGTTAAACTTGTGTCTATTATATTTTATCAGTGTAACACTGTTGAAGGCTAATGATAATTTATTCTGCATTATCTTAGTCATAATATTTCTTACCGGGCTAGTTGAGCTCACCCTTTCTTTCATTGTTCTCTTCAAGAAATGAGAACGTAGCTGGGGCAAGTCGGGGAACGGAGTGATGGTCCGAATGATAGTATTAGTTAGTAGTCCTCACTATTCTATGTAATAGTGTGTTAATAAATGTAATGAGAACTCCTTTTGAGTATGAATACTCTCTAGAAGATAATATTTGTATTCAAACTCACAGTTTATGTTTGTGACGCCCCCAAAATTAGGTATACATCACCCATCTTGGGTCGTCAGATACATAGTACAGAATACAAATACAACTTACTAATACAACTGTCGTGTACAATACGACAAAATATAAACTGTGAGTTTGAATACAAATATTATCTTCTAGAGAGTATTCATACTCAAAAGGAGTCCTCATTACATTTATTAACACACCATTACATAGAATAGTAAGAACTACTAACTAATACTATCATTCGAACCATCACTCCGTTTCCCGACTTGCCCCAGCTACGTTCTCATTTCCTGAAGAGAACAGTGAAAGAAAGGGTGAGCTCAACTAGCCCAGTAAGAAATATTATGACTAAGATAATGCAGAATAAATTATCATTAGCCTTCAACAATGTTAAACTGATAAAATATAATAGACATCAAGTTTAACTGCAGCGGAACAAGCAATCCATTAAAAGAGTCAAGTAGAAAATAAACTCTACTATCTTTTATGATTTAAAAAGTTTTTCAACACTGTGATCGCTGGGACTCAGCTTAATAAAATAATCCACATCATCGAATCACCCCTGCACTACGGCCAAGGATATTCGTGTATTCATTAATGGTCATGATCATGCCAACAACTGTCCATCAACGCACTACGGGCTAATGAGGACTTTTACCACATCATTTGTAACATTACGGTCATGATTATACCGAATAATCCCTGGTCATAATCATACCAAGTCCATCTATGCACTACAGACCACAGATGACTTTTAACATTTTATAAACATGAGGATGATGACAATGATATAAGAATTCAATAAAACAAGTTCAAGAATTAATTTATCCAAGAATTAACAACGTCCAAATTGTCAACATGATACTGCTTTGTGGAGTAAAATTCAAGAATGCTTAGAAGAATATTTTCATGAAAAGATACTGGATGAAACACAATTATCAAGGATATTCCACAAATTTTATGGAGTATAGAAGTCAAAACATAACCAATTGAGTACAATAAAGAATGGAATAACAAAAAAAATCATCATGCATACGATAGACCGCACAGACAGGTTATTCTCACAGAATAATAAATAATGGAACCAGGTTCGGCGTAAAACACACAGACAGGATATTCCAACAGAATAATAATAAAGACGGAACCAGGTCCGGTGTAAAACACACGGACAGGATGTTCCAACAGAATAATAATAAAAACGGAACCAGGTCTGGTGTAAAACACACAGACAGGATGTTCCAACAGAAAATAAGAAATGGAATAACAACAGTTCTCTTCATGAATAAGAAAGAATAACACCCCTTACCGTTTTAAAGAAGAGCTGAAATAAGGAAGTAGTTAAGTAGCAGAATACTCTTCTTCTCTCTCTCTATAGTTTCTCTCTCTAGAGTTCAGTTAATTCGTAAGAAATAATGAAGGAATGAGCTGCTATTTATAGAAAAATAGAATGCATAGTAACTAATCCATGAACGGTCCAGATTGATTACTTTAATCTGACGGTCCATATTTAAAGAAAAATCTTTTAAATAAAATATAATATATTCTATTTATAGAATAACTTTAATAAAGTATTTTGTTTTATATAAAAAGATGTTTCTGTTTTATTACGTTAATAATACGAATAAAACAAAACGTCCTTATCGCTAAATAATTCATATTATTAACTGACAATAATTGAATCAAACTGAGTGACTTCTCACGTAAGCATTAATAATCAATACTGTGTGCTACTATGCAACCACACGTATTACTGTACTTTTACTACCGAGTAGTTCAACAGTATCAATGGTAAAACTTCCGCCGCTATTTTTAATAAAATATTTTTGTCGTTTTCTCAATCTGACAATAATTCTGTTGTGGGGTCCACCAATGATTGTGCCGTTGTACGAATATTTCCTGTTAAAACGAATATTCCCCGACCAATCGAATATTATATAACAACTTGCGTACTTTGCAAAATTTATAAATATTACCCACAACTATAACATTATATCAAATTAACTCCATAATATTAAAAATGATATTTATAGAAAATTCATCTTTATTTATAAAAATTGGGGTCTTACAATGTTTTGTCGTATTGTACACGACAGTTGTATTAGTAAGTTGTATTTGTATTCTGTACTATGTATCTGTCGACCCAAGATGGGTGATGTATACCTAATTTTGGGGGCGTCACAGTTGGTATCAGAGCTTAGGGATATGATCCATGGCTAAGATGTGAGAATAGAACTAGGAGGGGAGAGACGGGGAATTCCTTCGCTAGTATGACCTATCTAAGTTTATTTGCATGGTATTTAATTGGTCGGTCATAATATAAGGATAATATATGACATATCAATTAACTTTTATTTTGTGGCGGTATCTAAAAATGGCATCTGAGAATGTTGAGAATAGCAATGGAGCACAGACGACTGTTGATTCATCACATATCAATAATCAGGATAATGTGCATCAGGAAGGTGACAATCCTTATGCAAACAACAACACTGACCAGATGATGAATGATGGAATGTTCAGAAACTTTATGTAGTTCATGCAACAGCAGGCGAGAGCGGCTCCTGTCCAAAATATAGATGGAAACACTGAAAACTCTCGGACGGTCACCGCTAAATAGTTCAAGGAGCTGGGACCACCAGAGTTTAAGGGAGAGCCAAAACCACTTATAGCGAAAACATGGATAAAGCAGATTACCAAGATATTTGATGTTTTGGGATGCTCCGAGGAGCAAAAGGTTCCCTTTGCTGCCTTTATGTTGCGAGGAGAGGCAGATTACTGGTGGGAATCGATTAAGCGTACTCAACCTGCCGCACTGAAGATGTCTTGGGAGAAGTTCCACGAGCAGTTCAATGACAAATACTTTTTCGAAAGTGTTCGTCACATGAAAGAGGTGGAGTTCATCAAATTGTAGCAGAATAATATGACCGTGTCGCAGTATGAGGCTAAATTTGCTGAGTTGTCCCAGTTTGCATCCCACTTGGTGGATAATGAAGAGCGAATGACGCGAATGTTTTTGCGAGGTTTGAAACCTAAGATACGTCAACATCTTATTTCTCATAAACTGTGTATGTATTCAGATGTTGTGAATATGGCTCAGTTAGTGGAGCGCGATAACGAGTTAACGCAACCAAAAGAGAGCAGTCGGCAAAATGATAATACCAGTGAGAGCAGTCATCGAAGCGGTGACAACAAGCGTGGAGGGAATCAACAGGCCAGAAATGGTAACCACTTTGGTGGTAATCAGGGCCAAAACAATAAGAATGGTCATTTCAAGAAGAGGAGATTCAACAATGATGGAAAGACGTCAGCACCAACACCCGTTGTTAAGGAAGGAGAACGGCCACCTATCATATGTTTCAAATGCGGATGGGAGGGGCACATCAGTCCAAACTGCGTGATGCCGTCTAAAGTATGTTATAATTGTGGAAGAGAAGGTCATTTAGCTCGATTTTGTCATTTACCAAAAATAAGTTCAGCCAAGATGGAGACACCAAAGGCCGTCCCAGAAAAGTCAAAACCGGTAGTGCAAGGGAGAGCGTTTGTTGTGACCTCCCAGAAAGTAAGGAACCCGAATGAGGTCATCACGGGTAAGCTTATCATAAACTCTAACGAAGTCTATACTTTATTTAATACCGGTTCTACCTATTCTTTTATTTCTCCTACTTGTGCTCATCGATTAAATTTGACTCCGGAGAAATTAGACTTTGATTTATCTGTTGAAAGTCCATTGGGAGAAACCTTCATTACATCCACAGTTTATAAGTCTTGTTTGGTTCAAGTTGGTACCCACACATTACCTGTCGATCTGATTTCATTAAAAATACTTGCATTTGACGTGATTCTAGGGATTGATTGGTTAACTACTCATCATGCAAAAATTGATTGTTTTCGTAAGGTTGTTAGCTTTCATATTCCTAATCGACCTATTATGCGAATTCAAGCAACCAAACCATTAAAATCAATCGCTGTCATCTCAAGCCATAAAGCTATTCGTTTATTGAAAAACGAATGTCAAGCTTTCTTAGCTCATGTCACGGATCTAAACAAAAATACGTCAGTTTTGAATGATATTTCTATTGTTAATAAATTCCCTGACGTATTCCCTGAAGAACTTCCTGGCCTACCCCCAGAGCGTGAAATTGAATTTTGTATCGACCTTGAACCCGGTACAAAACCCATTTCTAAAGCTCCATATCGAATGGCTCCTATTGAACTTCAGGAGTTAAAGATCCAACTGCAGGAATTGTTAGACATTGGCTTTATTCGTCCTAGTACTTCTCCTTGGGGTGCTCCTGTGCTATTCGTGAAGAAGAAAGATGGAAGTATGCGACTTTGTATTGATTACCGGGAGTTGAATCATATCACCATCAAAAATAGGTACCCATTGCCACGTATTGATGACCTGTTTGACCAGTTGCAAGGAGCACAATTCTTTTCAAAGATTGATCTTCGTTCTAGATATCATCAGCTGAAGGTTAGAACTGAGGATATCCCAAAGACGGCTTTTAGAACTCGGTACGGGCATTATGAATTCATAGTCATGTCCTTTGGATTGACTAATTCTCCTGCTGCCTTCATGGAAATGATGAACCGGGTATTCAAGGAATATTTGAATCACTTTGTGGTCGTCTTTATTGATGACATCCTTATTTATTTCAAAAGTCGTGAAGATCATGAGCAACACTTGAGGCTGGTACTCCAAAAGCTTCGTGAATACAAGCTTTGTGCCAAGTTGAAGAAATACGAGTTCTGGTTGGAGGAGGTAGCATTTCTTGGGCACGTAGTATCAAGTCGTGGAATATCGGTTGACCCGGCAAAGATTGAAGCTATTCAAAGCTGGGAGCAACCTAAATCAGTGACCGATGTACATAGCTTTCTTGGTTTAGCTGGTTATTATCGTGGAAGGATTTTCTCGAATCGCTACTCCATTAACTCAGTTGACTCGGAAAGATACAAAGTTCGGTTGGAGCAAAGAATGTGAGAAGAGTTTTCAAGAACTCAAGAGGAGACTCATTTCAGCACTTGTTCTAACAATACCATCTGGCTCGGAGGGATTTGTCATCTACAGTGATGCTTCGAGCAAAGGGTTGGGATGCGATCTCATGCAACATGGAAAAGTCATAGCCTATGCATCAAGACAACTCAAGGAATATGAGAGGAATTGTCCTACTCATGATCTAGAGTTGGCAGCTGTTGTCTTTGCACTTAAAATTTGGAGGCATTACTTGTATGGGGAGAAGGTGGAGATCTTTACGGATCATAAAAGCCTCACATATTTCTTCACTCAAAAGGAACTCAACATGCGACAACGATGTTGGCTTGAACTGTTGAAAGATTATGATCATACCATTCAATACCATCCTGGAAAAGCGAACGTGGTAGCTGACGCATTGAGTAGAAGATCATATGCAAGAACGAGTGCGATATTGTCAGCACAAAGGCCCATTTTGTGTGACTTGCAAAGGATGGAGATAGAGTTAAAGACTCTAGGGACCCATGTGATGATGGCGAATATACGAGTAGAACCAACTTTAATTAATATAGTTAAAGTTACTCAAGCTACAGACCTGGAGCTGATGCGTATGAGGAAGAAAGTGCAAGAAGGTGCTATGCCGGAAGCAAGAATCGATGAAGAAGGAATACTTCAAGTCAACTCCAGACATTGTGTTCCTAACAACCCTGATTTAAAGTATGAAATCATGATGGAGGCGCACAACACACCGTTTGCAATCCATCCTGGAAGTACCAAAATGTATCATGATCTTCGTCATACATTTTGGTGGAGCAATATAAAGAGAGAGATAGCGCTGTTTATCTCAAGGTGTCTAACTTGTCAACGAGTCAAAGCGGAGCATCAAGTACCAAAAGGTCCATTGCAACCACTTGAAATTCCAGAATGGAAGTGGAAACACATTACCATGGATTTCGTTACCGGTCTTCCTAGGGTTTCTCAAGGTATTGATGCGATTTGGGTCATTATTGATAGATTAACCAAGTCTGCTCATTTCTTACCGATACGAGAAACTTATACACTTGAACGTCTTGCTCGTATGTACATAAACGAGATTGTAAGACTGCATGGTATGCCAGTATCCATAGTTTCTGATCGAGACCCAAGATTCACTTCACGATTTTGGATTAGTTTACAAAAAGATATGGACACAGATTTACTATTTAGTTCAGCATATCATCCTCAGACGGACGGACAATCAGAGAGGACTATTCAAACTCTAGAAGATTTATTAAGATTCTGTGTCTTTGAGTTCAAGGAAAGTTGGGACAAGTTCTTACCATTGGTGGAGTTTTTCTACAACAACAATTATCAAGCAAGTATTGGCATGGCTCCATTCGAAGCATTGTATGGAAGAAAATGTCGTTCTCCAGTATGCTGGGATGAGGTGGGTGAAGCAACGTTGTTGGGACCGGAGTTGGTACGTATGACTACAGAAAAGATTCAAACGATCCGACAACGTATAAAAACCTCACAAGATCGACAAAAGAGTTATGTTGATCTTCATCGAAAGGATGTGGAATTTGATATAGGAGATCATGTGTTCTTACGTGTTGCTCCATGGAAAGGAGTTACGAAATTTGGAAAAAGAGGAAAGCTTAATCCTCGATTCATCGGTCCATTTTTAATCCTCGATCGAGTAGGAACTGTGGCTTATAGACTCGCTTTACCGCCAAGTATGTCTCGTGTTCATAACGTTTTTCACATATCCATGTTACGCAAATATATGGAAGTCCTGAACCACATTATTGAGTTAGAACCAGACGAAATAGCGGAGGATTTGACGTATGAAGAAGTTCCTGTTCAAATCTTGGATAAGAAGGAACATATTCTACGCTCCAAGGTTATACCTCAAGTCAAAGTTTTGTGGATAAACCACGATGTTGAGGAAATGACTTGGGAGTTAGAATCTGAAATGAAATCGAGGTATCCTTACCTCTTCGACATACCAGGTACGTACCCTAATTTCGAGGGCGAAATTTCATAAGAAGGGGAGGTTATAAGACCCCAACTTTTATAAATAAAGATGAATTTTCTATAAATTTCATTTTTAATATTATGGAGTTAATTTAATATAATGTTATAGTTGTGGGTAATATTTATAAATTTTGCAAAGTACGCAAGTTGTTATATAATATTCGATTGGTCGGGGAATATTCGTTTTAACAGGGAATATTCGTACAACAGCATAATCATTGGTGGACCCCACAATAGAATTATTGTCGGATTGAGAAAACGACAAAAATATTTTATTTAAAATAACGGCGGAAGTTTTACCATTGATACTGTTGAACTATTCGGTAGTAAAAGTACAGTAATACGTGTGGTTGCATAGTAGCACACTGTATTGATTATTAATGCTTATGTGAGAAGTCACTCAGTTTGATTCAATTATTGTCAGTTAATAATATGAATTATTTAGCGATAATGACGTTTTGTTTTATTCGTATTATTAACGTAATAAAACAGAAATATCTTTTTATATAAAACAGAATACTTTATTAAAGTTATTCTATAAATAGAATATATTATATTTTATTTAAAAGATTTTTCTTTAAATATGGACCGTCAGATTAAAGTAATCAATCTGGACCGTTCATGGATTAGTTACTATGCATTCTATTTTTCATTAAATAGTAGCTCATTCCTTCATTATTTCTTACGAATTTACTGAACTCTAGAGAGAGAAACTATAGAGAGAAACTATAGAGAGAGAGAAGAAGAGTATTCTGCTACTTAACTACTTCCTTATTTCAGCTCTTCTTTAAAACGGTAAGGGGTGTTATTCTTTCTTATTCATGAAGAGAACTGTTGTTATTTCATTTCTTATTATTCTGTTGGAATAACCTGTATACGCGGTCTACCCTATACTTGGTGGCATTCTTCTATTATTCTGTTGGAACATCCTGTCTGTGTGTTTTACACCGGACCTGGTTCCATTTTTATTATTATTCTATTGGAACATCCTGTCTGTGTGTTTTACACCGGACCTGGTTCCATCTTTATTATTATTCTGTTGGAATATCCTGTCTGTGCGTTTTACGCCGGACCTGGTTCCATTATTTATTGTTCTGTTGGAATAACCTGTCTGTGCGGTCTATCGCATGCATGGTGATTTTTTTTTGTTCTTTCATTCTTTATTATACTCAGTTGGTTAAGTTTTGACTTCTATACTCCATAAAATTTGTGGAATATCCTTGATAATTGTGTTTCATCTAGTATCTTTTCATGAAAATATTCTTCTAAGCATTTTTGAATTTTACTCCACAAAGCAGTATCATGTTGACAATTTGGACGTTGTTAATTCTTGGATAAATTAATTCTTGAACTTGTTTTATTGAATTCTTATATCATTGTCATCATCTTCATGTTTATAAAATGTTGAAAGTTATCTGTGGCATGTAGTGCATAGATGGACTTGGTATGATTATGACCAGGGATTATTCGGTATAATCATGACCGTAATGTTACAAATGATGTGGTAAAAGTCCTCATTGGCCCGTAGTGCATTGATGGACAGTTGTTGGCATGATCATTACCATTAATGAATACACGAATATCCTTGGCCGTAGTGCAGGGGTGATTCGATGATGTGGATTATTTTATTAAGCTGAGTCCCAGCGATAACAGTGTTGAAAAACCTTTTAAATCATAGAAGATAGTAGATTTTATTGGCTACTTGACTCTTTTAATGGATTGCTTGTTCCGCTGCAGTTAAACTTGATGTTCGTTATATTTTATCAGTTTAACACTGTTGTAGGCTAATGATAATTTATTCTGCATTATCTTAGTCATAATATTTCTTACTGGGCTAGTTGAGCTCACCCTTTCTTTCACTGTTCTCTTCAGGAAATGAGAATATAGCTGGGACGAGTCGGGGAACGGAGTGATGGTCCGAATGATAGTATTAGTTAGTAGACCTCACTATTCTATGTAATAGTGTGTTAATAAATGTAATGAGGACTCCTTTGAGTATGAATACTCTCTAGAAGATAATATTTGTATTCAAACTCACAGTTTATGTTTTGTCGTATTGTACACGACAGTTGTATTAGTAAGTTGTATTTGTATTATGTACTATGTATCTGACGACCCAAGATGGGTGATGTATACCTAATTTTGGGGGCGTCACAAACACAAATTAACTGTCCAGCAGCAAAGCAACTTAACAGTAACATCCAACATAAAGTTTAAAAATACAACAGCAACATCCAACATAAAGTTTAAAAATACAACAGCAACAAGCCAACAAATTAACTGTCCTTAAGACCCTTAACAAAGTTATGACTTAACAAAGCAGCTACCAACAAGACAACATGAATTTATTCTACTAGCAGAGTTGCAGGCAGCAGCTAGCAGCCAACAGCAACAAGCAACTGCAACACTCAGTAGCAACAAGCAACAGCAAGTCAGCAACAGCCAACAGCCAACAGCCAGTCAGCAACAGCAAGATGAACATGCACCACAAGATCCTGTACATCACATGCCCAAACAGGAAAAGGGAAGAGTATATAATAAGATCCAACACCTTATAATGTTTAAAAAAACTAGAATACACGTAATGATTGCAGGATTGCTTTCACATAATGAATTTGCAATACCCATTTGATTAGAAAAAAAGAGGTTTGAACACCTAGCATTTCTGAACCTTGCACAAAATGATGTTTGTTTGATATGGTCCTTCATAAGTAAGTCTCCCCTCTCCTGCTCATTTTTCTCAAGTACTTTCTTTCTCTCTTAGGATTTTTGATTGTTTTGTTCTTTTACTTGGATTGTACTTTTAATAGAATTAAGCAAGTGAATCAAGCGTTCAAATTATTTGTCAATCACTATTAACTATCAACATATGTGTACTTTTGAAAATATTATAATATATATTTTAACATATAAAACACATAATTTATTGGACAATCATGCATACTAGCTTGATTGTATATAAAAGTTGTCAAGTAAATATTAATGTAGACTAAAATAAATTTTAAAATTAAATAATAGCCAAAATTCTGACAACTATGCTTTTCTTATCTTTTAAGTACTTGCCTCATGTTTACTCTTTTTCAATTTCAATAATATTTAAAGATTAATTATAATTTATACATGGCTCTTCTAAAATATTATAATATATATTTTAATTCATATGAGAAAGATCACGTGGAAATATCATTGTTGAATGTGAAAATATCAATTCTCAAAATTTATTCATATTCACATTCTACCCTCCACATACAAGTAGGAATTTTTTATTTTATTTTATTTATTATTATTATTTACTTATTTCACTCATTGATTCGTATTCTTTTTAAGGGCTATATAAATACACATAAATTACAAAATTACTAGTTTTCAAATTTCGTATATTTTATATAATCTTGTATTCCCTAGACCTGGCAAAAGAGGCCCAGGCCCGCGGGCTGGGCCGGCCCGCCCGCCACGGTCCGGGCGTTGGGCTTCAGTTGTTTAGCCCATGAAAGTGCGGACGTTTTTGGCCCGGCCCGTGGAGGCCCGGCCCGTGGTCCGCAACTTATTTTTAAAAAAAATTAAAATGTCGCTACTTGTGGGTTGTGAGGCTTGAACACAATACTTGTAAGTAAATAAATAAAAGTTCAAACCGACTGAGCTACAACAACTATTTATTTTTAATGCAATCTTCAATATATTTTAATAATAATTGAAAATTATAATTAAGATATGTAGTTAATGTAGGTAATTAATTAATAATACTAATTTATAATACTATTAAAATTTTAATTGATTGGGATATGTAGTTAATGTAGGTAATTAATTAATCGTGTTTGTAGCTTTATTCTTTGTTGTTCGTTTTATTATTACAACGGTAAGCATGATTGGTGCCTTAATATAGTCATGATCATCGAATCTAACGGTAATAATGGCTTGCTTGGATGATGGATCAAATCAATTGTTTTTCACATGTTTTAGCTTTCTAATGGATTTAATAAAATCATTGTGCATCTCCAACGGTTATAATTTTATATATTATAAAAGGAGAAGTAGAAATGACTTCATATTCCGCTTCGGGACTTGCAGCTTTATTCTTTGTTGTTCGTTTTATTATTTTTAATATTTACACCAAAAAGTTTTAAAAAAAAATAAAGGGAGAAGCCCGCGGGCCGGGCCGGCCCAACCTGGGCCACGGGACTTACATTTCCAGCCCACCAAAACCCGGCCCGCCCGTTTGCCAGGTCTAGTATTCCCTATGTTCCAAAATATATATAAAACAATTATGACTTTTCAAAGTTAATTTGAGATATCTATTCAATAATTAAATAATCAATGTGTTACAAATGTTGAATATTTTATTTAAGGGTTAAGTTCAGACCACCACCTAGGGTTTGAGCGCTTTTCCACTTAACCACCTATAGTCAGTAAAGCTACATTTAAACTCCCGACTTTTTGAGTTGAAGTGAAAATGTCACCTTTTCCATCCAACTTAACCGTGCGTGTATGTCAAAAGCCAAAAACACGTGAAAAGGGGCTGTAAGAGTTTAAAAAACCTAATAAATGTCTAAAATACCCCATTCTTCTTCCTCTCTTCTCCTCTTATTCTCCCTTCTACCTTCAAACCCACCAACACTCTCAAAGGCATCACCGATCAAATCCAAAAATGGGTGGGCCAAGCAGTGATGGGAGGGTGTCAGAGGTTAGAGATGAGGAAGCACATGAATGAGATTAGAAATTAGCAACAGAATCTAACAATAGAAATAAACCATATCTGAAACATCAAGAGTTATATCTGCGATTTCTCAACATACTCTCTTTCTATCTCTATATATTTCTCTCTGGTATAACAGTTATATCTGCGATTTTTGTAGATTTGTGGAGGAATTTGGGCGGAAGTTTAGATTTTTACAATTAATCGGAGGTTGCGAAAATTGGGTTGTGATTTTTTTTTTTTTTGGAAAACGAGAAAGGGAAAAGAGATGTGGGGATTTGGGGGAAGATGTTACTGGGGAAGAAAAAAGGGAGGAAAGAAATTAGAAGGGATAGTGGTGATTTTTGCGTGGATGTATAGTGAGGAGTAACATGTCAAAAGCTATGTTGACCTCTATACCTCTCTCGGTTGGAATTCTCTTGTTTGCCATTCCCAATTCCTCAATATGTATGTTCCCATTCCGATTCCGATTCTTTCTTTTCGATTTATAATTTTTTTTATTCTTATTACTGTTAATCTTCTGTATTATATCTTTTATGGGTTTTGTTGAGATTGAGCAAAGTACACAAAAAATGTTATTTGTTAAGTTTCCAAATAAACCCACGTCAATATAGCATATGGATGTTTCCAAAAAAATTTCTTCTTATGAGTTGGAAATGGTTTTTTTCGAAATAATCTATGATGTAGATGTTTTAGAAATTTAAATTAATAGTTGGGGAGACTGAGAATGATTGAAACGAGTGTGTGAAAATTGTTTTTACCTAGTTGGATCAAGTGAGTGAAGATTTGAATGGAGTTGCAGACCTTGTTGCAAAGCAGAGCATGAATATGTTGATTGTAGCTGCTTCTTAGCTGCAGTTTGTGTATGGGTCCTGCTGGGCTTGCTTGAGATGGATTTGTGAGGGGAATTGTGATGTAGATCTATGGTTTTTGTGGCGAAAATTGATAGTTTATCGAGTAAAAAATTTGTGATGAACACTAATGGGAGCATTTAGTTTTTTGCTATAATTACTATTGGTGAAGCTCTCTTGGTCAAAGTCACTGGTTAGAAAGTGGTTTAATATCAAGAGCTAAAATGAGGAATTTTAGGCAGATGAAGATGTATATGGGGGTGGGTATCTAATTTCAATATCTCTATCTATCATCTTCTAAATTTGGTTATGAAGTTAGTATCTAATTTGGTTATGCTGAGGAGTTTGGACAGAGAAATTGAAGAAATTGGAAACGGGGATGATGAGAAGGAAGATGGAAGCTTTCAATATATATATGGAGGGTAATTTAGTCTTTAGCCAACTCAACTAACGGAGTTAAGACGGAAAGCATTTATTCACTTCAACTCAAAAAGTCGGGAGTTTAAATGTAGCTTTACTGACTATAGGTGGTTAAGTGGGAAAGCGCCCAAACCCCAGGTGGTGATCTGAATTTAACCATTTATTTAAAGATGTGGACATTGTTCACTTTTTCCTTTCTATTTTAATATTATCGTTTTTACTAATAAATAAGGATATATAAGTTTATATACTTATTATTAATTTTAATTTATACTTTTCTTATCTTAAGTACTTGCCTCATGTTTTCTTTTTTTGTCATTTCAATAATATTTAAAGATTATTTCTAATTATAGTTAATTTCAAATAACATTTTCACGTTTTTAAATAATAATATATAATGGAAACTGATATTTTCACATGAATTTTTTGATATAGCGACACTTAATAAGAGAATTGAAAAAATAAACGAAGCATACCTTTCCACAATGTTTTAAACACCGGTAGAAAACCAAGACGCAGCTCACTTAATTTGGGAAAGTATATGATTTCGTTAATTTGGCCTTCATTCCTTACAATCTCTTCCAACATCTCACACTGATTAATGTGGAGCTCTTTCAGTTGCTGGAGACATCTTGCAGTGGAAGTGTAGAAGAGATATTTGAATCCCGATCTTGAAATTTGTAATTCACTTAATTTAGATAAAGACCCCACACGTTGATGAGGTTGTCCGTGAATTCTGAACAGATACTCGTCTTCTATGCATTCCCTTATGTTTAGCCATTTCAAGTCTGTAAAGGCTTCTCCTCCTTGGCTGAAACATTTCTGTAAACCCGTCACTCTTTTCAATCTCACATAATCACCTCTCCACCAGGGTTTTTACCCCACCGTTGATACAATCATTGCACAAGTACACTGATTTTATAGCTAAATCATGTTTTGGTTCATGTTTCCAAAAATTCATATCACCACCCACAAAAATTTTATATCTACATAAATTTTTGAAAAAATTTTCATCTGGACAAGATTTGACATCTTCAAAATAAATTTCCAAACTTGTCAATTTGCTTGACACAGAAGATAAGGGGGTCTTTCTCTTGGTTTTTCCATCCAAAATTTTGCAACGTATTGGAAGATACAATTCTTCAAGGCACACTAAACCTGACAACACAATTCCCGTAATTTCAGTACACCGCCCCAAATCTAACATCCGAAGACGTCTCAATTTTGGTAAATCTAGCATCAGGCCTCCAAGCCCATATATCTGATGAATGGTAAGCATCTCAAAATTTTTCAACTGAATGATGTGAGACATGTCATGCACATTGCATCCTTTTACTAAGGATAGACTCTGGAGTGATCTATCCAAGTTTTGAATAGATAATGGCAATTCATAAGGATATTCAATGCGGAGCGATAAATATTTGAGCTTCGGAAATGACTTAAAAATGCTATCTGGACCTCTAAGATGACTGCACATGAGGTACAAGGTGTGAAGGTCTGGGAACTCCAGATTATCAGGAAAATATACACTGTCACTTTTGAAATCAAGATAGATTAATTTTCAAGAACTTAAACCAGTCTGCCACAATGAGGAACAATTACTTTCAGATAGGAATAAGTATTGAGGATCTTTGGCAGTTATAGATCTTGCAACATCTCTGATGATATCATGCAGTTTAACACTATCATAATCTCGACCTTCAAGCAGCAAAGAAGAAGATTTGAGCTCAGAGACCATTGCATTTACTCTATTTCTTGCAGCTTCCAACGTATACGTATTCCAATCTTCAAGCAATCCTGACCCGACTACAAGCCTGAACAGAAATTCGATCTTAATCTCCTCATCTTCCCCAGCCAATGAACATAGCGAAAGGCACAAGTATGCGTCTGGGTTTAGTATATTGAAACTCAACGCCAGACAAGCATAAGCATCGGGAGGTATTCCCTTAATTTTTTCTGGTTTGCATTTCATGAGTTGATTACGTGCGTCCACCCATGAATCTTTAGACTTCTTGTGGAGAGCTTTTCCAACCGCAGCAATAATGAGTGGCAGACGTGCACATTTGTTGCACACCTGCCTTGCCAAAGAGTCATCTACAGACTCAATAGTAGAAATACCAACAGTCTTGGTGAACATATCCCACGCTTCATCTTCTGTCAAGGCTTCAATCTCAACAGGATCCTCACAGTTGTTTTCAATGCACACATCACGCAATCGAGACGCAAGGAGGATCTTACAGCCCTTGATACTATCATCCCCAAAAGGAATTCCTATTTCTGCGAAAGGAATCTCACTCCAGACATCATCTAATATAACAAGGATCGTATCCCCTTCTTTGCTCAATCTAGCCTTCACCTTCACTTGAGAAGCTCTGTCCTCACTTCTCTCAGTTATGTTTAAATAGGTCGCCAGTTGATCTTGTATCTTCCCTATGTCCACCTCCTGACCGACGTTTGCTTGTGCAATTGTTTTGAAAATCCCCTTCGCCTTGACTTCTTTGGAAGCTTCCTCCATCATCCTGGTCTTCCCCACACCAAAAAATCCGTAGAGACCAACCACGGGAAAACCATCTTCTTTATAATTCATGAGTGCCTTCAGAATCTTCTTGTAAGCAACTTCTCTAGATCCAAAATTCTGGTATCCAGTACTAGATATTGGGTTATAGTCTTTGGGTGGAAAATATGAAATTTCACCGGTAAGTAGTTTTTTCTCGAGATCAGAGAATTCACTTACCGTGGTGGTCTTCTTTGCAGCCCACCTACCGAGTTGAAAACGGCGGTAGGGATTGGCACGCCTCCAGGATGTTCTGACTTCTTCATACTTTACCAAAAACTCTGTTAGTTCGCCATTGATTTTTTTCACGTCATCCTGCCAATTAGACACATGATCCTCAATTATTTTTCCATTATTTTTAGCTTCTTCAACTTGTCTTTTGATCCTCTGCTCCTTAGTATTAAGGCCTTCGATTTCAATTTTCAGCTTAGCAACATTATCCTTGTAAAAAAGGATATAACCAATTCCACGAGACACAGCTCCAACTGGAATATCAGAAATACGATTCACAGCAGGTCCCACAATTGGAATATCAGAAATACTGCCCATGGTTGTTTTTTATGCGTGTAATTTGGGGAAAAAAATAAAGAACAGATGGTAAAAGTAGATGATAAGGCAGAGATGTGGATGTGGATCAATAATATAAACTGAGCAGCAAAGGCTAAAAGAGGAGGGCAAGCAAGTTTAAATATGAAGTTGAACAAAAGATCCAACTTAAAATCTTCAAAAACTAATAAATACTACTCCGTCTTTTGTAGTATTAAAAAAAATATAATGTTACCAACTTAATAGATTTGTGCCTGTTTAAAACTTTTTAAAGCTTATGTATATATAAACAAAAATTATAGAACGCTGAGATTAATTGGATTGGATGAAATTAATTTTGCAATTTTTATTTTAAATTATATTATTGGTAAGAAGGAATAAAAGAAAAAAAATTTAAAAACAACTCAAAAATATTCCTTCTAACTTTGTGAGTTTTATTTGAGAGAGAAGAAAAATATTCCTTCTAACTTTAAAAAATAAAAGGAAAAAGAATTCATTCTTGGTCCGTCCCTTCTCTCTAAATAAGACTGCAAACAGGAGTAAAGATGTCGAACCAAATATATAAAAAAAATTATTCATCAAATGATGTCTAAATATACATAAGTTTTATATAAAATATGCATTCAACAGAATACTTAAGCAGTTAAGTGGAGTCCATTATTACCGTCTTATACTCCCTCAAAGAGAGAAACTTTTGTTTCTTTTTATTTGTCATTTAAATATTTTAAAAATAATATTAAATACTTAATTTCTCATATCATCCTTTATCTTTTATGATTAAAAATTAATTTATTTCTCTTTTGTCTTTAATTTTTTTAAAAAATTAATATTAAAATTTTATAGTTAATTTAGTCAATCAAAAATATAACATTAATTGTGTTGAAAGTCACAATTTAGGACACATGACTTTCACCTTTAACATCTTTAATTAACTGACTAAAGGAGCCATCAATAATTCAGACATTGCTTTTCCCAAATCTCACTCACTTTTTCCAAAGCGTAGATATCCAATGCTGGGAATATGAATACAATTCCTGCAGGATTATATCCAACAAATTGCTGTAATTGACCAATGCATGTGCCCACATACTACCAATCCATCTGCCTATCCACATGGGTTTTGCCGGCCATTAAGATAAAGCAAATCCATTATAAAAAGTTTTCACCAAATTTATAAATTTAAAATCCATTAAGATGATGGATTTTAAATTTGGGATCCCAAAATTTAATCTGAAATAATGTTTTATTATTATATTTGTTGATCACAAACAATTGTGATATACAGTGTAGTACTCCCCCTCCGTTCTTTAATATAAGTCGTTTTAGAGAAATATTTTTGTTTCTAAATATAAGTCGTTTGAGAATTTCAAGTAAGCATTAGTTGCTTAGTTTTCAATATTACCCCAAGTAATAAATATAATTTTGATTCTCTCACTATTTTTGCCCAATAAATAACACTCTTTTTTCAATACAAGGGTAATATAGACAATTGATAGTATATGTAATGCTTTAAAATCATTTTCTTAATACTTGTGCACAACTCTAAAACGACCTATATTAAGGAACAGATGGAGTATCATATATCAAATTTATAAATATTACTTAAAAGATTGTCGTTTAACGTTTTTGCACATAGATTAAGAAAGTCATTTAATATTATAATTTAACAATTAAAATTTATTTGAAATTCAAGGGAGATCATTTTTTGGGAAAATGAGAGAAGATAGGGGTGATATAGGAAAAAATAAATAATTTCTTCTCCTAAAAAGTTGTAAAAGACAAATAAATTAGAACAACTTTTTTCTTCTACAACGACAATCTTTTAGAAACGGATGGAGTAAAAGAAAAATATGAGTTTTAATTTTTTAATAATTTTAAATAGCGTCCGTCTTAAAAAAATTTAAACCGGAATTGTACCAAATTAGTAACAATTCAAGATTTTTAAAATGAAAGTAGGTAGTGTACAGAAGAAAGAGAACATTTTAAATCTGGACTTTGAAATGAAGAGTCTCCATTTATTTGAAATGGAGATGATCCTGGTCCAGTTATCAGATATGGTTATTAAACCCGAATCGAATAGTCGTTTTAACCGATAAAAATCGGAATCGATCGACACTCCGATCCTATTTAATATAGTTTTTATTGATTGGGTTAAAAATTTGTTGACCATAGCTCTAACTGATGGTTCAACCGGTAAAATCGGTTAATTAACTCAATGAATCGATTTTCTTTTGTATCAAATTTTTTTTAATAATAAAACTAAACATTTTTAGAAATATTATAATTCAATTTTAATATGTTTTTATTCATAAAAAATAAATTTTTAAAATTTATTAATTATTAATTATTAATAATATGTAATTAATCGATATATATATATATATATATATATATATATATATATATATCGATTAATTAGGGATAATTAATCAAACTAACTGTGTTAAACCTCCACAACAAAATGGTGTTGAGAGAAAACACAGACATCTTCTTGTTATTGCCAGGGCTTTAAGGTTCAATTCTTCCCTACCTATTTCTTTTTGGGGGGATTGTTTATTGACAACAACCTATTTGATCAACAAACTACCAACTCAAGTTTTACATGGTAAATCACCGTATCAAGTTTTTTTTCCGACAAATTACCTAATAACAATCATTTAAAAACTTTTGGTTGGTTGTGTTTTGCTACTATTCTTCATCAAACTGATAAATTTGATGTTAGAGCATATAAGTATCCCTATGATAAGAAAGACTGTAGGGTCATTGATCTTCGCACTAAAAAGTGATTTGTTATAAGAGATGTAAGATTTCTTAATGTAAGATTTCCTTTCAAATCTATATCTGTTTTAGATACTCTTCCTCCGGCCACGTTTCCTCCATTATTTTCTGCACCACCATCAGAGTGTTTATTTGTTGATGATACCCTCACTAACCCTCACTTTCATGACTCTTCTACTCATATTTATATGGTATAAAATAAAGCTAATTTTCTTATTTAGATGGTATAACATGAATTTGATTCATACAATAGTACTTTTACAGACCATAAAGTAAAAATAAAGAATTGATACTGAATTTATATACAATTTGAATTAAGCAGAAAGGGCTTTTACCATCCATGAAGGCGCTTGTGGAGGTTAATGGTGTACTCCCTGGTTAGGACTTCTTCTTTTCTTCCTTTCGTCTTCTCCACCATTTTCGCTCCTTCACTCCCTCTTCAAAGCTACCTACACAAACAAATACACGCGAATTTCAGTTCATTTCAGCACCAAATTGTTTCGCTCGATAATACTCTAGTAGCCCTGATTTCGAATGATTAAATCAAAAACAAAATCAGATCCGCCAAATCGGAGAAAAAATTGTGGAAGGAGAAGGAGATGGTGATGAAGACGAATCGAAGCTGCAAAGAAGAGAGAACCAAACAATTGAAGCTGCGGAGAAGAGAGAAGCGATGAGCATTTGGGTAAAAATTGTTTTCAAGATCTATTCAGCCGATTCAGTCAATTTTTTTTAAGAGAATCGCTCAGTGCTATTCTGCTCCATTTAGATTTTAAAATTGGTACACAAGCAGTCTTAATTATTAATAATATGTAATATATATATATATATAGAAATGATCAGGTAAGGGATCCCTTATTTTATTAAAATAAGGGATTATTTTTTTTTTGCTTTTTTTTTGGTTTTTTTTTTAAAACAACTAAAAAAAAAGTTTAATATTTTATGGAACTGAAATTTTTCCATAATACAATGTTTTGGGCGTGTTTTAAATACCTATACCAAAAAGTGGTGGTACAGTCTGCCCAGACTGTACATACATGTTTTGTTATGCGTACCCAAATCACACTCAAAACACTGTATTATGAAAAAATTTCAATTCCATAAATATTAAACTTTTTTTTTAGTTGTTTTAAAAAAAAAAAAGTAAAAAAAAAGTCCCTTATTTTAATAAAGTAAGGGATCCCTTACCTGATCCTGACCCTATATATATATATATATATATATATATATATATATATATATATATATATATGTGTGTGTGTGTGTGTGTGTGTGTGTGTGTGTGTGTGTGTGGATAAACAAATAAAACGAAAATATAAATGTTTTTTTTCATATATTTATATACATCAGTATTCATTATTCTTGTCATTCTTTCACTGGCGGATCTACCTTGGAATAATGGGGGCAATTGACCCCACTGAATTTTAAAGAATCAATTTTTTATTTATTTTTAATTTTATAAAATGTTTAGTAAAAATAAAAAATTCAGACTAAAAAACTATTAAATATCTCAATTTCTATTAACACTAACATTTCACTCTTTTATATTATTTAGTAACTTATATTGAACATGATATTTTTTAATTGAAATGAGGCTATCATTGCAATAGTTTTTGTAAGACCCCAACTTTTATAAATAAAGATGAATTTTCTATAAATATCATTTTTGAATATTATGGAGTTAATTTGATATAATGTTATAGTTGTGGGTAATATTTATAAATTTTGCAAAGTAAGCAAGTTGTTATAAAATATTCGTTTGGTCGGAGAATATTCTTTTTGTCGGGGAATATTCGTACGACGGCACAATCATTGGTGGACCCCACAACGGAATTATTGTCGGATTGAGAAAACGACAGAATTATCTTTCTATAAAAATAACGGCTGAGGTGTTACCGTTAAAACCGTTAAAACTGTTGAACTACTCGGTAGTAAAAGTACAGTAATACGCGTGGTTGTATAGTAGCACACGGTATTGATTATTGATGCTTACGTGAGAAGTCACTCAGCTATACTCAATTATTGCTACAGTAATTGCTGCATCATATCTCTTAAATTATTGTCATAGTATCATCTGTATAATATGTTATATTATTGAGACGTTGTGGTAAGTTTGGTTATTTTATGGGGGGCCATATGTCATCATCTAAGAGTCTCTTCGTCAATAGTATTTACCTTGGTCAATAGTAATTACCTTCGTCAATAGTATTTACCTTGGTCAATAGTATTTACCTTGGTCAATAGTAATTACCTTCGTCAATAGTATTTACCTTGGTCAATAGTATTTACCTTGGTCAATAGTAATTACCTTCGTCAATAGTATTTACCTTGGTCAATAGTAATTACTTTCGTCAATAGTAGTTGTCCCTTCAATATTACCAAGAGTCATTTGACCCTTCGTTAAGACCAAGAGCCACCCTCAGTTTTTCTATAAATAGAGGCATAGGGCTTCATTATTTTTCACGAATTCATTCAAGCTATAGAGAGAGAAAGTATAGAGAGAATAAGAGAGGGAGAATAAAAGTATTCTGCTACATCACTTTTCCAATATCCAGTTCTTTTAAGGTAGGGAATATTATTTCTTTTATATTCATGAAGAGAACTTCTGTTATTCCATTTGTTATTATTCTGTTGGAATAACCAGTATACGCGGTCTACCCTATACTTGGTGACATTCTTCTATTATTCTGTTGGAACATCCTGTCTGTGTGTTTTACACCGGACCTGGTTCCGTTTATTATTCTGTTGGAACATCCTGTCTGTGTGTTTTACACCGGACCTGGTTCCATTATTTATTATTCTGTCGGAATATCCTGTCTGTGCGTTTACGCCGGACCTGGTTCCATTATTTATTATTCTGTCGGAATATCCTGTCTGTGCGTTTACGCCGGACCTGGTTCCATTATTTATTATTCTATTGGAATAACCTGTCTGTGCGGTCTATCGCATGCATGGTGAAATCTTTTGTTATTCCATTCTTTATTGTACTCAGTTGGTTAAGTTTTGACTTCTATACTCCATGAAATTTGTGGAATATCCTTGATAGTTGCGTTTCATCCAGTATCTTTTCAAGAAAATATTCTTCTAAGCATTCTTGAATTTTACTCCACAATGCAGTATCATGTTGACAATTTGGACGTTGTTAATTCCTGGATAAATTAATTCTTGAACTTGTTTTATTGAATTCTTATATCATTGTCATCATCCTCATGCTTATAAAATGTTGAAAGTCATCTGTGGCCTGTATTGCATAGATGGACTTGGTATGATTATGACCAGGGATTATTCGGTATAATCATGACCGTAATGTTACAAATGATGTGGTAAAAGTCCTCATTGGCCCGTAGTGCATTGATGGACAGTTGTTGGCATGATCATGACCATTAATGAATATACGAATATCCTTGGCCGTAGTGCAGGGGTGATTCGATGATGTGGATTATTTTATTAAGCTGAGTCTCAGCGATTACAGTGTTGAAAAATTTTTTAAATCATAAAAGATAGTAGAGTTTATTTTCTACTTGACTCTTTTAATGGATTGCTTGTTCCGCTACAGTTAAACTTGATGTCTATTATATTTTATCAGTTTAACATTGTTGAAGGCTAATGATAATTTATTCTGCATTATCTTAGTCATAATATTTCTTACTGGGCTAGTTGAGCTCACCCTTTCTTTCACTGTTCTCTTCAGGAAATGAGAACGTAGCTGGGACAAGTCGGGGTACGGAGTGATGGTCCGAATGATAGTATTAGTTAGTAGTCCTCACTATTCTATGTAATGGTGTGTTAATAAATGTAATGAGGACTCCTTTTGAGTATGAATACTCTCTAGAAGATAATATTTGTATTCAAACTCACAGTTTATGTTTTGTCGTATTGTACACGACAGTTGTATTATTAAGTTGTATTTGTATTCTGTACTATGTATCTGACGACCCAAGATGGGTGATGTATACCTAATTTTGGGGGCGTCACAGTTGCTATCAGAGCTTAGGGATATGATCCCTGGCTAAGATGTGAGAATAGAACTAGGAGGGGAGAGACGGGGAATTCCTTCGCTAGTATGACATACCTAAGTTTATTTGCATGGTATTTAATTGGTCGGTCATAATATAAGGATAATATATGACATATCAATTAATTTTTATTTTGTGGCAGTATCTGAAAATGGCATCCGAGAATGTTGAGAATAGCAATGGAGCACAGACGACTGTTGATTCACCACATATCAATAATCAGGATAATGTGCATCAGGAAGGTGTCAATCCTCATGCAAACAACAACACTGACCAAATGATGAATGATCAAATGTTCAGAGGCTTTATGCAATTCATGCAGCAACAGGTGAAAGCGGCTCCTGTACACAACGTATGTGGAAATACTGGAAACTCTCAGGCGGTCACCGCTAAACAGTTTAAGGAGCTGGGACCACCGGAGTTTAAGGGAGAACCCAAACCACTTGTAGCTGAAACATGGATAAAGCAGATCACCAAGATATTTGATGTCTTGGGTTGCTCCGAGGAGCAAAAGGTTCCCTTTGCCGCCTTTATGTTGCGAGGAGAGGCAGATTACTGGTGGGAATCGATAAAGCGTACTCAACCTGCCGCACTGAAGATGTCTTGGGAGAAGTTCTAAGAGCTGTTTAACGACAAATACTTTCCCGAGAGTATTCGTCACATGAAGGAGGTGGAGTTCATCAAATTGGAGCAAAATAATATGACCGTGTCGCAGTACGAGGCAAAATTTGCGGAATTATCCCGGTTTGCGTCCCACCTGGTGGATAATGAAGAAAGAATGACGCGGATGTTTTTAAGAGGTTTGAAGCCGGAGATACGTCAACATCTTGTGTGACACCCCCAAAATTAGGTATACATCACCCATCTTGGGTCGTCAGATATATAGTACAGAATACAAATACAACTTAATAATACAACTGTCGTGTACAATACGACAAAACATAAACTGTGAGTTTGAATACAAATATTATCTTCTAGAGAGTATTCACACTCAAAAGGAGTCCTCATTACATTTATTAACACACCATTACATAGAATAGTGAGGACTACTAATTAATACTATCATTCGGACCATCACTCCGTACCCCGACTTGTCCCAGCTACGTTCTCATTTCCTGAAGAGAACAATGAAAGAAAGGGTGAGCTCAACTAGCCCAGTAAGAAATATTATAACTAAGATAATGCAGAATAAATTATCATTAGCCTTCAACAATGTTAAACTGATAAAATATAATAGACATCAAGTTTAACTGTAGCGGAACAAGCAATCCATTAAAAGAGTCAAGTAGAAAATAAACTCTACTATCTTTTATGATTTAAGAAGTTTTTCAACACTGTAATCGCTGAGACTCAGCTTAATAAAATAATCCACATCATCGAATCACCCCTGCACTACGGCCAAGGATATTCGTGTATTCATTAATGGTCATGATCATGCCAACAACTGTCCATCAATGCACTACGGGCCAATGAGGACTTTTACCACATTATTTGTAACATTACGGTCATGATTATACCGAATAATCCCTGGTCATAATCATACCAAGTCCATCTATGCACTACAGGCCACAGATGACTTTCAACATTTTATAAACATGAGGATGATGACAATGATATAAGAATTCAATAAAACAAGTTCAAGAATTAATTTATCCAGGAATTAACAACGTCCAAATTGTCAACATGATACTGCATTGTGGAGTAAAATTCAAGAATGCTTAGAAGAATATTTTCTTGAAAAGATACTGGATGAAACGCAACTATCAAGGATATTCCATAAATTTCATGGAGTATAGAAGTCAAAACTTAACCAACTGAGTATAATAAAGAATGGAATAACAAAAGAAATCACCATGCATGCGATAGACCGCACAGACAGGTTATTCCAACAGAATAATAAATAATGGAACCAGGTCCGGCGTAAACGCACAGACAGGATATTCCGACAGAATAATAAATAATGGAACCAGGTCCGGCGTAAACGCACAGACAGGATATTCCGACAGAATAATAAATAATGGAACCAGGTCCGGTGTAAAACACACAGACAGGATGTTCCAACAGAATAATAAACGGAACCAGGTCTGGTGTAAAACACACAGACAGGATGTTCCAACAGAATAATAGAAGAATGTCACCAAGTATAGGGTAGACCGCGTATACTGGTTATTCCAACAGAATAATAAAGAATGGAATAACAGAAGTTCTCTTCATGAATATAAAAGAAATAATATTCCCTACCTTAAAAGAACTGGATATTGGAAAAGTGGTGTAGCAGAATACTTTTAGTCTCTCTCTCTCTTATTCTCTCTATACTTTCTCTCTCTATAGCTTGAATGAATTCGTGAAAAATAATGAAGCCCTAGGCCTCTATTTATAGAAAAACTGAGGGTGGCTCTTGGTCTTAACGAAGGGTCAAATGACTCTTGGTCTTAACGAAGGGTCAAATGACTCTTGGTAATATTGAAGGGACAACTACTATTGACGAAAGTAATTACTATTGACCAAGGTAAATACTATTGACGAAGGTAATTACTATTGACCAAGGTAAATACTATTGACCAAGGTAAATACTATTGACGACGGTAATTACTATTGACGACGGTAATTACTATTGACGAAGGTAATTACTATTGACGAAGAGACTCTTAGATGATGACATATGGCCCCCCCATAAAATAACCAAACTTACCACAACGTCTCAATAATATAACATATTATACAGATGATACTATGACAATAATTTAAGAGATATGATGCAGCAATTACTGTAGCAATAATTGAGTATAGCTGAGTGACTTCTCACGTAAGCATCAATAATCAATACCGTGTGCTACTATGCAACCACGCGTATTACTGTACTTTTACTACCGAGTAGTTCAACAGTTTTAACGGTTTTAACGGTAACACTTCAGCCGTTATTTTTAATAAAATATTTTTGTCATTTTCTCAATCCGACAATAATTCTGTTGTGGGGTCCACCAATTATTGTGCCGTCGTACGAATATTCCCCGACAAAAAGAATATTCCCCGACCAAACGAATATTATATAACAACTTGCTTACTTTGTAAAATTTATAAATATTACCCACAACTATAACATTATATCAAATTAACTCCATAATATTCAAAAATGATATTTATAGAAAATTCATCTTTATTTATAAAAATTGGGGTCTTACATCTTGTTTCTCATAAACTGTGTTTGTATTCAGATGTTGTAAATAGGGCTCAGTTGGTGGAGCGTGATAACGAGACAACGCAACCAAAAGAGAGCAGCCGGTAAAATGATAATACCAGTGAGAGCAGTCATCGAAGCGGTGACAACAAGCGTGGAGGGAATCAACAGGCCAGAAATGGTAACCACTTCGGTGGTAATCAGGGCCAAAACAATAAGAATGGACATTTCAAGAAGAGGAGATTCAACAATGATGGAAAGACGTCAGCACCAGCACCTGTCATTAAGGAAGGAGAACGACCACCTATCATATGTTTCAAATGCGGAGGGGAGGGGCACATCAGTCCAAACTGCGCGATGCCGTCCAAAGCATGTTATAATTGTGGAAGAGAAGGTCATTTAGCCCGATTTTGTCGTTTACCGAAGACAAATTCAGCTAGGATGGAGGCACCAAAAGCCGTCCCAGAAAAGTCAAAACCGGTTGTGCAAGGGAGAGCGTTTGTTGTGAACTCCCAGAGAGCAAGGAACCCGAATGAGGTCATCACGGGTAAGCTTATTATAAACTCTAAAGAAGTTTATACTTTATTTGATACCGGTTCAACCCATTCTTTTATTTCTCCTACTTGCGCTCATCGATTAAATTTGATTCCGGAGAAATTAGACTTTGACTTATCTGTGGAAAACTCCGTTGGGAGAAACCTTCATTACCTCCACTGTTTATAAGTCTTGTTTGGTTCAAGTTGGTACCCACACATTACCTATCGATCTGATTTCATTAAAAATACTTGCATTTGACGTGATTCTAGGGATTGATTGGTTAACTACTCATTATGCAAAAATTGATTGTTTTCGTAAGGTTGTTAGTTTTCATATTCCTAATCGACCTATTATGCGAATTCAAGCAACCAAACCATTAAAATCAATCGCTGTCATCTCAAGCCATAAAACTATTCGTTTATTGAAAAACGGATGTCAAGCTTTCTTAGCTCATGTCACAGATCTAAACAAAAATACGTCAGTTTTGAATGATATTTCTATTGTTAATAAATTCCCTGACGTATTCCCTGAAGAACTTCCTGGCCTACCCCCAGAGCGTGAAATTGAATTTTGTATCGATCTTGAACCCGGTACAAAACCCATTTCCAAAGCCCCATATCGAATGGCTCCTATTGAACTTCAGGAGTTAAAGATCCAACTGCAGGAATTGTTAGACATTGGCTTTATTCGTCCTAGTACTTCTCCTTGGGGAGCTCCTGTTCTATTCGTGAAGAAGAAAGATGGAAGTATGCGACTTTGTATTGATTATCGGGAGTTGAATCATGTCACCATCAAAAACAGGTACCCATTGCCACGTATTGATGACCTGTTTGACCAGTTGCAAGGAGCACAATTCTTTTCAAAGATCGATCTTCGTTCTGGATATCATCAGCTGAAGGTTAGAACTGAGGATATTCCAAAGACGGCTTTTAGAACTCGGTACGGGCATTATGAATTCCTAGTCATGTCCTTTGGATTGACTAATGCTCCTGCTGCCTTCATGGATATGATGAACCGGGTATTCAAGGAATATTTGGATCATTTTGTGGTCGTCTTTATTGATGACATCCTTATTTATTCCAAAAGCCGTGAAGATCATGAGCAACACTTGAGGCTGGTACTCCAAAAGCTTCGTGAATACAAGCTTTATGCCAAGTTGAAGAAATGCGAGTTCTGGCTGGAGGAGGTAGCATTCCTTGGGCACGTAGTATCAAGTCGTGGAATATCGGTTGACCCGGCAAAGATTGAAGCTATTCAAAGCTGGGAGCAACCTAAATCAGTGACCGAGGTACGTAGCTTTCTTGGTTTAGCTGGTTATTATCGGAGATTCGTGGAAGGATTTTCTCGAATCGCTACTCCATTAACTCAGCTGACTCGGAAAGATACAAAGTTTGGTTGGAGCGAAGAATGTGAGCAGAGTTTTCAAGAACTCAAGAGGAGACTCATTTCAGCACCTGTTCTAACAATACCATCTGGCTCGGAGGGATTTGTCATCTACAGTGATGCTTCGAGCAAAGGGTTGGGATGTGTTCTCATGCAACATGGAAAAGTCATAGCCTATGCATCAAGACAACTCAAGGAATATGAGAGGAATTATCCTACTCATGATCTAGAGTTGGCAGCTGTTGTCTTTGCACTTAAAATTTGGAGGCATTACTTGTATGGGGAGAAAGTGGAGATCTTTACGGATCATAAAAGCCTCAAATATTTCTTCACTCAAAAGGAACTCAACATGCGACAACGACGTTGGCTTGAACTGTTGAAAGATTATGATCATACCATTCAATACCATCCTGGAAAAGCGAACGTGGTAGCTGACGCATTGAGTAGAAGATCATATGCGGGTACAAGTGCAATATTAACAACGCAAAGGCCCATTTTGTGTGACTTGCAAAGGATGGAGATAGAGTTGAAGACTCCAGGGACCCATGTGATGATGGCGAATATACGAGTAGAACCGACTTTAATCGATAAAGTTAAAGCTGCTCAAGCTACAGACCTGGAGCTGATGCGTATGAAGAAGAAAGTGCAAGAAGGTGCTATATCGGAAGCAAGAATCGATGAAGAAGGAATACTTCGAGTCAACTCCAGACTTTGTGTTCCTAACAACCCTGATTTAAAGTATGAAATCATGATGGAGGCGCACAACACACCGTTTGCAATCCATCCTGGAAGTACCAAAATGTATCATGATCTTCGTCATACATTTTGGTGGAGCAATATGAAGAGAGAGATAGCGTTGTTTATCTCAAGGTGTCTAACTTGTCAACGAGTCAAAGCGGAGCATCAAGTACCAAAAGGTCCTTTGCAACCACTTGAAATTCCAGAATGGAAGTGGGAGCACATTACCATGGATTTCGTTACCGGTCTTCCTAGGGTTTCTCAAGGTATTGATGCGATTTGGGTCATTGTTGATAGATTGACCAAGTCTGCTCATTTCTTACCGATACGAGAAACTTATACACTTGAACGTCTTGCTCGTATGTACATAAACGAGATTGTAAGACTGCATGGTATGCCAGTATCCATAGTTTCTGACCGAGACCCAAGATTCACTTCACGATTTTGGGTTAGTTTACAAAAAGCTATGGGCACGGAGTTACGATTTAGTTCAGCATATCATCCTCAGACGGACGGACAATCAGAGAGGACTATTCAAACTCTTGAAGATCTATTAAGACTCTGTGTCTTTGACTTCAAAGGAAGTTGGGACAAGTTCTTACCATTGGTGGAGTTTTCCTACAACAACAGTTATCAAGCAAGTATTGGCATGGCTCCATTCGAAGCATTGTATGGAAGAAAATGTCGTTCTCCAGTATGCTGGGATGAGGTGGGCGAAGCAACGTTGTTGGGACCGGAGTTGGTACGTATGACTACAGAAAAGATTCAAACGATCCGACAACGTATAAAAACCTCACAAGATCGACAAAAGAGTTATGCTGATCTTCATCGAAAGGACGTGGAATTTGATGTAGGAGATCATGTGTTCTTACGTTTGCTCCATGGAAAGGAGTTACGAGATTTGGAAAGAGAGGAAAGCTAAATCCTCGATTCATCGGTCCATTTTTAATCCTCGATCGAGTAGGAACTGTGGCTTATAGACTCGCTTTACCGCCAAGTATGTCTCGTGTTCATAACGTTTTCCACATATCCATGTTACGCAAATATGTGGAAGACCCGAACCACATTATTGAGTTAGAACCGGACGAAATAGCGGAGGATTTGACGTATGAAGAAGTTCCTGTTCAAATCTTGGATAAGAAGGAACATATTCTACGCTCCAAGGTTATACCTCAAGTTAAAGTTTTGTGGAGAAACCACGATGTTGAGGAAATGACTTGGGAGTTAGAATCAGAAATGAAATCAAGGTATCCTTACCTCTTCGACATACCAGGTACGTACCCTAATTTCGAGGGCGAAATTTCATAAGAAGGGGAGGTTGTAAGACCCCAACTTTTATAAATAAAGATGAATTTTCTATAAATATCATTTTTGAATATTATGGAGTTAATTTGATATAATGTTATAGTTGTGGGTAATATTTATAAATTTTGCAAAGTAAGCAAGTTGTTATAAAATATTCGTTTGGTCGGAGAATATTCTTTTTGTCGGGGAATATTCGTACGACGGCACAATCATTGGTGGACCCCACAACGGAATTATTGTCGGATTGAGAAAACGACAGAATTATCTTTCTATAAAAATAACGGCTGAGGTGTTACCGTTAAAACCGTTAAAACTGTTGAACTACTCGGTAGTAAAAGTACAGTAATACGCGTGGTTGTATAGTAGCACACGGTATTGATTATTGATGCTTACGTGAGAAGTCACTCAGCTATACTCAATTATTGCTACAGTAATTGCTGCATCATATCTCTTAAATTATTGTCATAGTATCATCTGTATAATATGTTATATTATTGAGACGTTGTGGTAAGTTTGGTTATTTTATGGGGGGCCATATGTCATCATCTAAGAGTCTCTTCGTCAATAGTATTTACCTTGGTCAATAGTAATTACCTTCGTCAATAGTATTTACCTTGGTCAATAGTATTTACCTTGGTCAATAGTAATTACCTTCGTCAATAGTATTTACCTTGGTCAATAGTATTTACCTTGGTCAATAGTCAATAGTACCTTGGTCAATAGTCAATAGTAATTTTCGTCAATAGTATTTACCTTGGTCAATAGTAATTACTTTCGTCAATAGTAGTTGTCCCTTCAATATTACCAAGAGTCATTTGACCATTCGTTAAGACCAAGAGCCACCCTCAGTTTTTCTATAAATAGAGGCCTAGGGCTTCATTATTTTTCACGAATTCATTCAAGCTATAGAGAGAGAAAGTATAGAGAGAATAAGAGAGAGAGAATAAAAGTATTCTGCTGTAAGACCCCGAATTTTATGAAATAAAAGTATTCAATTTTTCTTATAATTACTATTCAGTAAATGGTTAAATTGATAAAAGTTTAAAGTTATGGGTGAAATGTGAATATTTTTTTCAAAATAAGCAAGTGGTTATAAAATAATCATTGTTGTCGGGGAATATTCGTTTGGTCGTAGAATATTCTTTCTGTCGGGGAATATTCGTACGACGGCGCAGCTATTTGTGGGCCCCATAACGAATAACTGTCGGGTGAAGGAAAACGACAAATTTGAGTTTTTACAAATAACGGCGTAGTTGTTATCGTTAATACTGTTGAAATACCCGGTGGTTAAAATACAGTAATACGCGTTATTGCACAGTAGCACACGGTATTGCACAGTATTTTTGAAATTATTGATTCTTACGTAAGAAGGCACTACTCAATAATTGTTACAGTAATTACTGTTCAATATTTTATTTTATTGATTCAATAATTGCTACGTTGAAATTTTATATTATTGTTGTTCAATAATTGTCACTGCACAGTATTTCCCATTATCAGATCAATAATTCATATTATTTGAATAATATTATTAGATAACATTATTGGCAATGTCTAGAAAGTTCTGTCTAAGGAGAGGTTTGGTTATCTGATTGCGCGCCAGTAAGGAGAAATTCTTATTGGAAAGCCCCCTCTTTCCTGGGAATGGCCTGGTTGTCATAAATGTGATTCTGTAATATTATTTATGAATAATTAATTATTGATTCATATGATAAGGAAATATTTATTTTATGTGGATATAAATGAGGGATATATTTTTGTGGTTAAAAAATGAAGGAGTTAATGTTGAGATTTTTATCCGTATTTTTGTCGGAATGGAGGTATTAAAAAATCAGGGTTTTTTGAGAAATATTGCGGGTGTTATAATTTTTAATCCGACCGTTGGATCGTGGTAATATTTGGATATGTTATACATATATAAGTTGAGTATATGTCCACAAATTTTGAACCGTTAAAAATGAACGTATGATTTATTATGAATTTTACGAGATGACTGGTTCAAAAATTATTGAATTTTTGGAGTTTATCATTTTGGTGGAAAATTCTAGAATTGGTGGGCCCCACTTGTGGTTGGTGAAGAAATGTGCTGAATTATATTTCAAATGTGGTAGGTGGGAATAGTAGCAGGTAAAGCCATCAGGTTGCAGGTCAAACCTACCAAAATTTTCCTATAAATAGAGGGCTAAGTTAGAATTGAAAATCACACCAGAAACATAAGCTTTCTCTCTTTCTCTCTCTAGATTATTGAGTGTATTTTGTGAGTATTTAGATACTTGGTGAGTTGCTATTCATCAGTGCAAGTTTCCTTCAGCTTTATACCGATCAGAAGTACTGCTCTTTTGAGGTAAGGGATAGTAAGGGATATTAAGGGATTTTAAGGGTTGTTATGATTTTCAGTTTCGTAATTTTTCTGATCTTCAAAAATTCTGGAAAAATTTGAAATGATATTTTGATGAGTTTTCTTGATTGTGTCCAAAAATGGTAATTTTTGGATGTATAGATTGAGAGTTATGAATTTTATGAGAAAAGACTATTTTAAAAGTAACAGCTTATAATTCCTTGTGGTTAACTCCAAAATTGATGAAATTTTTATTGGGAGTACATGTATATGATAGAAGTATACTCTGTAAATTTCAAAATTTTTAGACAAAAGTACAATTTTTGATAAATATCTAAATATTCGGCTATTTTGGCCATATGAAAAATAGTAAATGACTTTTAAAAATTCTGAGAAAAATATATGTTCACTATGGGACTATATTATGCTAAATCCCAGAAAAGAAATATTTTTGGAACTGATTTGGTATTTTTTATGAAAATGGTCTAGTTATGAGTAAATGAATTAAATATGTTATGTGAAGTAAGAAAATTGGAAAATAGGATTTTATGGCTTGAGAATCCTATATATGAGGTATATACAGATTTTTGATGAGGGTTTTGGTTATTGGTGATGAAATCTTAAGAGTTGACATTTTATGATGATTAAATGCATTAATTAGTAAAGTGTAAACAATTTAAATAAATTGTTTATAAGCTTAAGAAATGTTATTCTTTCAATATCATTATACCGAAATATTGGTATAGATTTTATTGTGGAATTTCTACCTTTTTGAGTCGAGGTTACTATTCATGAGTTACTATTCACGACAAAATTGGTTTCTTTTTCTAACCAAATTATAGTTGATTTATGAATATTGCTCTTGAAATTAAATCCATGTTTTGACCATATTATTTTTATAATCATATATAACATTTTTATAACCTTGATGTTGAAATTCTCTTTCGCTTGAGTGTAAAGATGGGTAAATTATTGGTATGATCATGACTATGGGTTCTCTTTGGCCAGTAGTGCAAAGTTGAATTGTTGACTGGTATGATCATGACCATTGAATTTATAATTGAATATCTTTAGCTTAAGTGCAAAGGTGAAATGATCAACATGGTTATAATTATTGTTTATATAAAATCTTAAATGATTATATATTCTTTGAGGTATTAATATATTTGGCATGTAGTGCAAATATGAATTGTTGAGGAATATCTTTGGCCTGTAGTGCAAAGATGAATTGTAGATGAATATCTTTGGCCCGTAGTGCAAAGATGACCTGTTGTTGAATATCTTTGGCCAGTAATGCAAAGATGAACGGTTGAGGAATATCTTTGGCATGTAGTGCAAAGATGAATTGTAGATGAATATCTTTGGCCTGTAGTGCAAAGATGGTCTGTTGATGAATATCTTTGGCCCGTAGTGCAAAGATAAACTGTTGTTGAATATCTTTGGTCGTAGTGCAAAGATGGATTTATTAGTATGATTATGAACAGGAACTGTGATTTGGTATAACCATGATCTTTGATGTTTCAGGTAAAGACATGTGATGAAAATATTCTTCGTCCTGGGTGCGAAGAAAAATTTAGAATCACAATTATGATTATGAGTTATTCATATGATTGTGGAAAGGAACTGTTGATTGATGTTACAGGGATAAAACATTGTTGATGGATTTTTAACATGGAGAAGATAATAGACTTTATAGTCTATTTGACTCTTCTAATGGATTGCTCGTTCCGCTGCAACTATGGTTAAAATTTTTATCATTTACCATATGTTATAAATCTCTGATTTATTATTGATGAAGGCTACTGATAATTTAATTATCTTTAGTCATGATATTCTTTACTGGGCTAGTTGTGCTCACCCTTTTGCTTCACAATTCCTTTCAGGTAATAAGAGTGTAGCTGGGTCGAGCGAGGGTAACGGGGAAATAGAACGGTGGTCTCTAGCTGTGGATGTTCTCCCGAAGCAGTATAGAAAAGTTCATTTAGTAGTTATATTTGGTGAATCCAATAGGGTAAGGTGTACCCAACGTTGGAAGGGTGGTTTGCCACTATCATACAAGATGTCTAACGACATACAACCTCGTGTCATCATAAGACAGGGATGTGCTCATCCACTTGCTGAGTATATATACGAGCACTACCTATATAATCTTGGTGTTTGTTTAAAGTATAATTCTCAATTAGAGACAGTAGAGATAATGATATGTCAAGAGAAGACTCACCATTGGGAAGAATATGATAGTAATCTTCTCGTTTTTCTTTGGGATCTATTGGGTCAACCAAGGATAATTCTGTGGCCATATGATATCTATCATAACCTAGACGCGTGGCCTCCCATATACGAAGGTTTCCTTGAGCACTTCCCAAAGATTCTAATTTCTAAAACAGTTTTTGACTATACCTTTATGTAAGGTGTTATTGTGAGGTGATGTCCACGGTTGGAACATGAGTCACATTTGGTATATATTTATATCCAAACTCACAGCATATGTGTTGTTGTATTTTGCACGACAATTGTTGTAATAAAGTTGTAGTTGTTTTCTGTACCATGTATTTGACGACTCAGAATGGGTTGGGTGGAATGAACCTATTTTGGGGTTGTCACATCTGCTACATCACTTTTCCAATATCCAGTTCTTTTAAGGTAGGGAATATTATTTCTTTTATATTCATGAAGAGAACTTCTGTTATTCCATTTGTTATTATTCTGTTGGAATAACCAGTATACGCGGTCTACCCTATACTTGGTGACATTCTTCTATTATTCTGTTGGAACATCCTGTTTGTGTGTTTTACACCGGACCTGGTTCCGTTTATTATTCTGTTGGAACATCCTGTCTGTGTGTTTTACACCGGACCTGGTTCCGTTTTATTATTATTCTGTTGGAATATCCTGTCTGTGTGTTTTACACCGGACCTGGTTCCATTATTTATTATTCTGTCGGAATATCCTGTCTGTGCGTTTACGCCGGACCTGGTTCCATTATTTATTATTCTATTGGAATAACCTGTCTGTGCGGTCTATCGCATGCATGGTGAATTCTTTTGTTATTCCATTCTTTATTGTACTCAGTTGGTTAAGTTTTGACTTCTATACTCCATGAAATTTGTGGAATATCCTTGATAGTTGCGTTTCATCCAGTATCTTTTCAAGAAAATATTCTTCTAAGCATTCTTGAATTTTACTCCACAATGCAGTATCATGTTGACAATTTGGACGTTGTTAATTCCTGGATAAATTAATTCTTGAACTTGTTTTATTGAATTCTTATATCATTGTCATCATCCTCATGCTTATAAAATGTTGAAAGTCATCTGTGGCCTGTATTGCATAGATGGACTTGGTATGATTATGACCAGGGATTATTCGGTATAATCATGACCGTAATGTTACAAATGATGTGGTAAAAGTCCTCATTGGCCCGTAGTGCATTGATGGACAGTTGTTGGCATGATCATGACCATTAATGAATATACGAATATCCTTGGCCGTAGTGCAGGGGTGATTCGATGATGTGGATTATTTTATTAAGCTGAGTCTCAGCGATTACAGTGTTGAAAAACTTTTTAAATCATAAAAGATAGTAGAGTTTATTTTCTACTTGACTCTTTTAATGGATTGCTTGTTCCGCTACAGTTAAACTTGATGTCTATTATATTTTATCAGTTTAACATTGTTGAAGGCTAATGATAATTTATTCTGCATTATCTTAGTCATAATATTTCTTACTGGGCTAGTTGAGCTCACCCTTTCTTTCACTGTTCTCTTCAGGAAATGAGAACGTAGCTGGGACAAGTCGGGGTACGGAGTGATGGTCCGAATGATAGTATTAGTTAGTAGTCCTCACTATTCTATGTAATGGTGTGTTAATAAATGTAATGAGGACTCCTTTTGAGTATGAATACTCTCTAGAAGATAATATTTGTATTCAAACTCACAGTTTATGTTTTGTCGTATTGTACACGACAGTTGTATTATTAAGTTGTATTTGTATTCTGTACTATGTATCTGACGACCCAAGATGGGTGATGTATACCTAATTTTGGGGGCGTCACAATTTTAAAGCGATAAAGTCTCAAAAAAAATTATATAAATAATATTTTAACAATATTATTTAGTTTGATAATTTATTTTAGAGGACACGAGAGGTGAAAAATATCTCACATTCTTGCGTGAGTTGTCTCTTATAATTAATAACAATGTTTTAAAAAAATATAAAATATCATTTTGTACATAATATGGGAGGAAGTGTATTCAATTTACAATATCCCTCATATCTTTTGTTGCCTTTATTTTATTGTATTTTATTTTTTTGTAAATTTTTATTTTTAAAAAATTGACCCCACTGAACTAAGGGCCTGGATATGCTCCTACATTCGTTAAAGATTGTTCATACGTACAAAATATTTTATTTACAAAAAATATTTAAAAGTATTAGTTAAATATAAAATAAATTTAACTACTAATTTACCCTAAAATATTTTATTAAAAATAATTGATATTTTTATATAAAAATTTAATATTTTTATATAATATCTCTCATATTAATACTGAGTAAATTTTATTTTTTATATGAGAGAAATTTATGTAAAAATATTAATTTCTTTTATTAAACCTCGACTCCGTGGGCGGCTTATGCCACGTGTGGATACGTTCGGCTACGTGGCGCCGTGAACGAATTTATGGTGATCTAAGCTGAGGCGTGTATTGATGTTTCTCGAACGCGCCGAACTGTGTTGTCGGCGCCGGTTGCGTGGTTGAGTGCAATGGGTGGGGTTTGTGAATGCTGGCTTGTAAACGTCACTCGGCTGACCGAGTTGATATTTGGGATGTTTTAAGTTTATACTTTCTCAACCAATCAGGTATAAAATATTTTGACGATATAAAAATATAAAAATTAATTTATTTTAATTCTAGCAGTTAACGTGCCGCAGAATTTCAAACGAAACTCGGAACGACCAGTAAATTCGGCCGTTATGAAATTGAATACCATCAATAATAATTTGTAAAGGTTATTAGGGGTAAAAGTATGTTGAATCTCAGCGAACACTTTAATGTTCAGATTCGGCTCAATTCGAAAAAATTGAGCTCGAATTTGACAAGAAATTTTTAATTTTGCGCCAGATTCGACTCGGATCATTACTCATACCTACTTGACTCGCATGTACTCGACTCGTTTATAAAACGAGTTACTCACGAGCCTTCAAATCGAGTTTCGAATATGAATTGTTTCACTTAATACTGAACCACCACATACTAAATTGATTATTGAACTAATGTTTATATATATATGTCGTTTACTTTTATTTATATAAAGAAATTACAAAAAATGTAATACGAATTGATAATCAATTCACTGATTTATTCAAGTACAAGCTTATACAATTTAATACTACACTTTATAAATTATAAAGATTGATACAAATATCACATATTTAGCTTGTTAGTATGAATTAGACCTGTGACAACCCCAAAACAGGTCCATTCCATCCAACCTATTCTGAGTCGTCAAATATATGGTATAGAAAATAACTACAACTTTATTACAACAAATATCGTGTAAAATACAACAACATATATGCTGTGAGTTTGGATACAAATATATACAAAATGTGACTCATGTCCCAACCGTGGACAACACCTCACAATGACACCTTACATAAAGGTATAGTCAAAAACTATTTTAGAAATTAGAATCTTTGGGAAGTGCTCAAGGAAACTTTTGTACATGGGAGGCCATACTTCTAGGTTGTGATAGATATCATATGACCACAGAATTATCCTTGGTTGACCCAATATACCCCAAAGAAAAACGAGAAGATTACTATCATATTCTTCTCAATGGTGATTCTTCTCTTGATATATCATTATCTCCACTGTCTCTAATTGAAAATTATACTTCAAACAAACACCAAGAGTATATAAGTAGTGCTCGTAAAGATACTCAATAAGTGGATGAGCACAATCCTGTCTTATGATGATACGAGGTTGTATGTCATTAGACATCTTGTATGGTAGTGGCAAAACACTCTTCCAACGTTGGATTCGCCTCACCCTATAGGATTCACCAAATATAACTACTAAATGAATCTTTCTATACTTCTTAGGGAGAACTCCACAGCTAGAGATCACCGTTCTATTTCCCCGTTACCCTCGCTCGACCTAGCTACACTCTTATTACCTGAAAGAAATTGTGAAGCAAAAGGGTGAACACAACTAGCCCAGTAAAAAATATCATAACTAAAGATAAATAAATTATCAATAGTCTTCATCAGTAATAAATCAGAGATTTAGAACATATGGTAGATAATAAAAATTTCAACCATAGTTGCAGCTGAACGAACAATCCATTAGAAGAGTCAAATAGACTATAAAGTCTATTATCTTCTCCATGTTAAAAATTCACCAACAATGTTTTATCCCTATAACATCAATCAACAATTCTGGTCCACAATCATATAAATAACTCATAATCATAATTATGATTCTAAATTTTTCTTCGCTTCCACGACGAAGAATATTTTCATCACCTGTCTTTACCTGAAACATCAAAGATCATGGTTATACCAAATCACAGTTCCTGTTCATAATCATACTAATATATCCATCTTTGCACTACGGCCAAAGATATTCAATAACAGTTCATCTTTGCACTACAGGCCAAAGATATTCATCAACAGACCATCTTTGAACTACAGGCCAAAGATATTCAACAACAGTTCATCTTTGCACTACGGGCCAAAGATATTCATCAACAATTCATATTTACACTACATGCCAAATATATTCATATCTCAAAGAAATATATAATCATTTCAGAATTTATATAAACAATAATTATAACCATGTTGATCAATTCACCTTTGCACTTAAGCTTAAGATATTCAATTATAAATTCAACGGTCATGATCATATCAGTCACAATTCAACTTTGCACTACATGCCAAAGAGAACCCTATTCATGATCATACCAATAATCTACCCATCTTTACACTCCAGTGAAAGAGAATTTCAACATCAGAGTTATAAAAATGTTATATATGATAATAAAAATAATATGATCAACATATAGTTTTAATCTCAAGAGTAATATTCGTAACTCATGAATAGTAAATCGTGAATAGTAACTCATGAATAGTAACTTCGACACAAAAGATAGGAATTTCACAATAAAATCTATACCAATATTTCGGTATAATGATATTGAAAGAATAATATTTCTTAAGCTTATAAACAATTTGTTTTAATTGTTTACACTTTACTAAAATAATGTATTTAATCATTCTAAAATGTCAAACTCATAAGATTTCATCACCAATAACCAAAAACCCTCATTAAAAACTTGCATATACCTCATATAAGATTCTCAAGTCATAAAATTCTATTTTCTAATTTTCTTACTTCATAAAACATATTTAATTCATTTACTCATAACTAGACCATTTTCATGAAAAATATCAAATCAGTTCCAAAAATATTTTTTTTCTGGAATTTAGCAGAATATAGTCCCATATTGAACATATATTTTTCTCAGAATTTTTAAAAGTTATTTATTATTTTTCATATGGCCAAAACAGCCGAATATTTAGACATTTATCAAAAATTATACTTTTATCTAAAAATTCTGAAATTCACAGAGTATACTCCTACCATATACATGTACTCCCAATAAAAATTTTATCAATTTTGGAGTTAACCACAAGAAGTTATAAGCGGTTACTTTTAAAATAGTATTTTCTCATAAAATTCATAACTCTTAATCTATACATCCAAAAATCACCATTTTTGGACACAATCAAGAAAACTCATCAAAATATCATTTCAAATTTTTCTAGAATTTTCTGAAGGTCAGAAAAATTACAAAATTGAAAAACATAACAACTCTTAAAATCCCTTACTATCCCTTACCTCAAAAGAGCAGTACTTCTGACTGGAATGCAAAGCCGAAGGAAACTTGCACTGAATAGCAACTTTTAAAGTATCTAAATACTTACAAAATATGCTTCATAATATAGAGAGAGAAAGAGAGAAAGCTTATGTTTCTGGTGTGATTTTTAATTCTAACTTAGCCCTCTATTTATAAGAAAATGTTAGCACACCAAAGCAGACTTAACCTGCAACCTGATGGCTTTACCTGCTACTATTCCCACCTACCACATTTGAATAAAAATCTCAGCACATTTCTTCACCAACCAAGAGTGGGGCCCACAAATTCTAGAATTTTCCACCAAAATGATTAACTCCGAAAATTCAACAATTTCTGAACCAGTCATCTCGTAAAATTCATAACAAATTATACGTCCATTTTTAACGGTTCAAAATTTGTGGACATATACTCAACTTATATATGTATAATATATCCAAAAATTATCACGATCTAACGGTCGGATTAAAAATTATAACCCCCGTAAAATATCTCAAAAACCCTAATTTTTAATACCTCAATTCCGACAAAAATACTGATAAAAGCCTCAACATTAATTCCTTCATTTTTAAACACAAAAATATATCCTTCATTTATATCCACATAAAATAAATATTTTCTTATCATATGAATCAATAATTAATTATTCACAAATAATATTACAGAATCACATTTATGACAACCAGGCCGTTCCCAGGAAAGAGGGGGATTTCCAATAAGAACTTCTCCTTACTGGCGCGCAATTAGGTGACCAAACCTCTCCTTAGACAGAACTTTCTAGACATTGCCAATAATGTTATCTTATAATATTATTCAAATAATATGAATTATTGATCTGATAATGGGAAATACTGTGCAGTGACAATTATTGAAACAACAATAATATAAAATATCAACGCAACAATTATTGATTCAATAAAATAAAATATTGAACAGAAATTACTGGAACAATTATTGAGTAGTGTCTTCTTACGTAAGAATCAATAATTGAAAAAAATACTGTGTAATACCGTGTGCTACTGTGCAACTACGCGTATTACTGTATTTTAACCACCAGGTATTTCAACAGCGTTAACGGTAACAACTACGCCGTTATTTATAAAAACTCAATTTTGTCGTTTTCTTCATCCAATCGCTTTCCGTTATGGGGCCCACAAATAGCTGCGCCGTCGTACGAATATTTCCCGACAGAAAGAATATTCCACGACCAAACGAATATTTTCTGACAACAATAATTATTTTATAACCACTTGTTTATTTTGAAAAAAATTCATATTTCACCCATAACTTTAAACTTTTATCAATTTAACCATTTACTGAATAGTAATTATAAGAAAAATTGAATACTTTTATTTCATAAAATTAGGGGTCTTACAAGACCAGTATTCGAATATGATCCATCGAATAGGTATCGAGTATGGTTCGAGAAAAAATGAAATATTCGAACCCTAATCTGAGCGAATACTGGTATACTCGAATTCGACTCGTGTATCATTAAACAGAAAATGAGTATGAATTATATTCGACTCGAATCAACTTCGAATTCGAGTTTTGGATCATATTTTCGAACCGATCTCGAATCGAGTATCGAGCTACTCTGCTCGGCTAACACCCCTAAAAGCCATATATGGTTCATGTTTTATGGGATCGCGGGAACGCGGATGTAAAGTCTTGATAAAAAGGTTGATCTTGAGATTAATCCGATTGCGATTGAAAATTTTCTGACTATAAAAAAAAATTATTTTCAATAACATATTAAAGTATGGTCTATTGAATTTTAAAAAAGCAAAATATTTATTAAAATTTGATTTTTTTTAATTTATTATAATAATTTATTCTAAAATAATAAAGTAGCTCAGAAGGTGAGTCATTATTTAGGAGAATACTGGATGGAGACATCGGTACTTGATCACGCCAATACTATTTTTAACTTTATTGAGAAGATAACTAAAAATGTAAATCTTTTAAAAAAATGTATTCTTACTAATAATAATAATAAAATCCTATACAGCCGACTAAGCCAGCTAAGGGCAAAAAGAAGCCACATTCTTCGCCGAAGACGAGAGCAGATCCTCTGTCTCCAAATTTTCTGTCCCCTTGTGTCCTTCCACTTATATTTTGACACATAGTCTCTTACTTAACACTAATTAATTCTAAAATAAAATAAAATGACATGTGTCATAATTTAAATAGGAGGACACAAGGGGGACAGAAAATTTGGGGACAGAGGATCTGCTCTCGCCGAAGACGGTGGGCCGGGACTCGGGAGACGGATTGCAATCTCTAAATTAAAACCAGCTAATGGGTGGAAAAGAAAATTAGAATTGACAGGAAAAAATAAAAAAAGGAAAATTAAAAATACTAGAAGTAGTACAAAAGAAAAGGCGGACGTCCGTGAAACGTGATGGGAGGGACAGAGAATTTAATTAAAATCCACCAAACACACGCCTGTCTACATCTTACCCTTTCCCACCTAAACAAACATATTAATATCATATTACCATCTTCCCTACGCCCACAGCTTTCCGCCTTTCCCCATCATTCTTTCCCCTCCTCGCCAAACACCCTTTATTTTCTCTCTCCAAAAAAACCAAGTCACTAACAAGTTTTTCATATTTCAACCGATCATCGAACTAAAAAAAAAAGATACGGAATAAATAAATCACTGATTCAACCAGTGTTAAACTGTCAATGACGTTATTAATATTAAAAATTACATATTATTAATAATTAATAAATTTTAAAAATTTATTTTTTATGAATTAAAACATAATAAAATTGAATTATAATATTACTAAAAATGTTTAGTTTTAATATTAAAAAAAAATTGATACAAAAGAAAATCGATTCATTGAGTTAATTAACCGATTTTACCGGTTGAACCATCAGTTAGAGCTATGGTCAACAAATTTTTAACCCAATCAATAAAAACTATATTAAATAGGATCGGAGTGTTGATCGATTCCGATTTTTATCGGTTAAAACGACTATTCGATTCGGGTTTAAAAACCATATCTGATAATTGGACCAGGATCATCTCCATTTCAAATAAATGGAGACTATTCATTTCATAGTCCAGATTTAAAATGTTCTCTTTCTTCTGTACACTTGTGACGCCCCCAAAATAGGTATACAACACCCATTTTGAGTCGCCAAATACATGGTACAGAAAGCAAACTACAACTTCAATAATACAAATGTCGTGCAAAATACGACAACACGTACTGTGAGTTTAAATACAAATATTGTCTTCTAGACAATATCCACACTCAAATAAATCCTCATTACAATTATTCAAACACTATTTTACAGAAATAGTGAGGACTGCTAAAACATCTTTCTAGAACCATCACTCCATACCCCGACTAGATCCTGCTATGTTCTCACCTCCTGAGAAGAAAAATGGAACAAAAAGGAAAAGGGTGAGCTCAACTAGCCCAGTAAAGAATATTATGACTAAGATAATATACAAACAAATTATCGTTAGTCTTCAACAGGGAAAAATCTGATAGAATATAATCGACAACAAGTTTTAGATCAACAACTGCAGCGGAAACAGCAAACCATTAGAAGAGTCAAGTAGAGAAAGAATTCTACTATCTTCTAAGATTTAAAAGTCCATCATCAATATTTTATCCCTGTAACATCAATTAATAATCATCTTTATCCAAATATTCATCTTTGCACTACAGGCCAAAGATATTCATTTGTATCACCTGTCAGTCATGTTCATCTCAACACCTGTTCATCTTTGCACTACAGGCCAAAGATATTCATCAAGTAATCATACATCTTTGCACTACAGGCCAAAGATATTCATTAATATCATCATTTAGGACCGAGGATGATGAAAAATATCTTAAAGAGAACGAATCCAATGAGACAGAAGGACAAATAGTAGGGATTCGTATAACAGTTTATCCAAGATCAATAATACTTCATAATAATCAATTGTGAAGCAGAATTCAAAAATAAAGATCAAAACATGGATACAATCAAAGATAATAACCATAATAGACATCTTGGACAAAAAGGAAAAATTTTATTTTTTGGTGAATAGTGCCGTATTCGTGAATAGTGCCGTATACGTGAATAGTGCCGTATACATGAATAGTAACCCCGACACAAAAAGTTCCAAATTTGATAAAAACTCATATCAATATTTCAGCATAATGATATTGAAGAAAATAATATCATTTAAGAAGAAAATAATATCCCTTACCTCAAGATATCAGTACTTCTGGTCGGAATACCGGTATAAGGCTGAAAGAAACTTGCTCTGATGAATAGAAACTCTCAAAGTATCTAAATACTCACAAAATACACTCAATAATCTAGAGAGAGAAAGAGAGAAAACTTGTTTCTGGTGTGATTTTCAATTCTAACTTAGCCCTCTATTTATAGGAAAATTTTAGTAGGTTTGACCTGCAACCTGATGGCTTTACCTGCTACTATTCCCACCCACCACATTTGAAATATAATTCAGCACATTTCTTCACCAACCACAAGTGGGGCCCACCAATTCTAGAATTTTTCATCAAAATGATAAACTCCGAAAATTCAACAATTTCTGAACCAGTCATCTCGTAAAATTCATAATAAATCATACGTTCATTTTTAACGGTTCAAAATTTGTGGACATATACTCAACTTATATATGTATAACATATCCAAAAATTACCACGATCCAACGGTCGGATTAAAAATTATAACACCCGCAATATTTCTCAAAAATCCTGATTTGATTTTTAATACCTCCATTCCGATAAAAATACTGATAAAACACCTCAACATTAACTCCTTCATTTTTAACCACAAAAATATATCCCTCATTTATATCCACATAAAATAAATATTTCCTTATCATATGAATCAATAATTAATTATTCACAAATAATATTACAGAATCACATTTATGACAACCAGGCCGTTCCCAGGAAAGAGGGGGCTTTCCAATAAGGATTTCTCCTTACTGGCGCGCAATTAGATGACCAAACCTCTCCTTAGACAGAACTTTCTAGACATTGCCAATAATGTTATATAATAATATTATTCAAATAATATGAATTATTGATCTGATAATGGAAAATACTGTGCAGCAACAATTATTGAAACAACAATAATATAAAATATCAATGCAACAATTATTGAATCAATAAAATAAAATATTGAACAATAACTACTGTAACAATTATTGAGTAGTGCCTTCTTACGTAAGAATCAATAATTGGTGCAATACCGTGTGCTACTGTATTTTTATCACCGGGTATTCCAACAGTATTAACGGTAACAACTACGCCGTTATTTATAAATAACTTATACTTGTCATTTTCTTCATCCAATCGCTTTCCGTTATGGGGCCCACACAAGGCTGCGCCGTCGTACGAATATTCCCCGACAGCAAGAATATTCCACGACCAAACGAATATTCCCCGACAAAATGAATATTTTATAACCACTTGCTTATTTTGCAAAATTTGCACATTTCACCCATAACCAAAGTATTATATCAAATTAGCCCCTTATTATTCACAATAATATTTAGAGAAAATTTGATTTTATTCATTAATAAGTTGGGGTCTTACAACCTCCCCTCCTTATGAAATTTCGTCCTCGAAATTGACGTACGTACCTGATGTTTCAAAAAGGTGAGGATACCTCGCTTTCATTTCTGATTCCAACTCCCAGGTCATTTCTTCAATAGCATGGTTTCTCCACAAAACCTTAACTTGTGGTATAACCTTCGTGCGTAGGACATGCTCTTTCCTATCCAAGATCTTAACAGGTACCTCCTCGTACGTTAAATCTTCAGCTATCTCGTCTGGTTCTAACTCAATAATGTGGTTCGGGTCTTTAACATATTTACGAAGCATAGATATGTGAAAAATATTATGAACACGAGACATGCTTGGAGGTAATGCGAGTCTATATGCCACATTTCCTATTCGCTCAAGAATCTCAAATGGACCAACAAATCTTGGATTGAGCTTTCCTCTCTTCCCAAATCTTGTAACTCCCTTCCATGGTGCAACACGTAATAATACATGATCCCCAATATTAAATTCCACGTCCTTCCGATGAAGATCCGCATAACTCTTTTGTCGATCCTGTGCCGTTTGTATACGTTGTCGAATCGTTTGGATCTTCTCTGTAGTAATGCGTACCAACTCTGGTCCCAACAATGTTGCTTCACCCACCTCGTCCCTGCATACTGGAGAACGACATTTTCTTCCATACAACGCCTCAAATGGAGCCACACCTATGCTCGCCTGATAACTGTTGTTGTAGGAGAATTCCACCAATGGTAGGTACTTATCCCAACTCCCTTTGAGATCTAAGACACAAAGTCTTAATAGATCTTCAAGAGTTTGAATAGTCCTCTCTGATTGTCCGTCCGTTTGAGGATGGTATGCTGAACTGAATCGTAAATCCGTGCCCATAGCTTTCTGCAAGCTAACCCAAAATCGTGAAGTGAATCTTGGGTCACGATCCGAAACTATGGATACTGGCATGCCATGCAATCTCACAATCTCGTTCACGTACATACTAGCAAGACGTTCAAGGGAATAAGTCTCACGTATCGGCAAGAAATGAGCGGACTTGGTTAATCTATCAACAATAACCCAAATCGCATCTATGCCTTGAGAAACCTTGGGAAGACCCGTAACAAAATCCATAGTAATGTGTTCCCACTTCCATTTCGGAATCTCAAGTGGTTGCAATGGACCCTTTGGCACTTGATGCTCCGCCTTTACACGTTGACAAGTTAAACACCTCGAGATAAACTCCGCGATCTCTCTTTTCATATTGCTCCACCAAAATGTATGTCGAAGATCGTGATACATTTTGGTACTCCCAGGATGGATTGCAAACGGTGTGTTGTGTGCCTCCATCATTATTCTATGCTTCAAGTCAAAATCGTTAGGAACACAAAGTCTGGAGTTGACTCGAAGTATTCCTTCTTCATCGATTCTTGCTTCTGGAATAGCACCTTCTTGCACTTTCTTCTTCATACGCATCAGCTCCATGTCCGTAGCTTGAGCAGCTTTAACTTTATCGATTAAAGTCGGTTCTACTCGTATATTTGATATCATCATGTGGGTACTTGGAGCCTTCATCTCTATCTCCATCCTTTGCAAGTCATACAAAATGGGCCTTTGTGTTAACAACATTGCACTCGTACCCGCATATGATCTTCTACTCAATGCGTCAGCTACTACGTTTGCTTTTCCAGGATGATATTGGATGGTATGATCGTAATCTTTCAACAGCTCGAGCCAACGTCGCTGCCGCATGTTGAGTTCCTTTTGGGTGAAGAAATATTTGAGGTTTTATGATCTGTATAGATCTCCACTTTCTCCCCATACAGGTAGTGTCTCCAGATCTTCAACGCAAAAACGACTGCTGCCAACTCCAAATCATGAGTAGGATAATTCCTCTCATATTCTTTGAGTTGTCGTGAGGCATAGGCTATGACTTTCCCATGTTGCATGAGAACACATCCTAACCCTTTGCCTGAAGCATCGCTGTAGATAACAAATCCATCCGAACCAGATGGTATTGTCAGAACAGGTGCCGAAATGAGTCTCCTCTTGAGTTCTTGGAAACTCTTCTCGCATTCCTCGCTCCATACGAATTTTGTATCTTTCCAAGTCAGCTGAGTTAACTGAGTAGCGATTCGAGAAAATCCTTCCACGAATCTCCGATAATAACCAGCTAAGCCCAGAAAGCTATGTATTTCGATTACTGACTTAGGTTGCTCTCAACTGTGACTCATATCCCAATCTTGGATAGCACGTCACAATGACACCTATCAGTTTACTACCGCACGAATATGGCGTCCCCTGGAGAGTCTGGATTCAGTGCATTCCACAAAGGAAGTCACCAGATAAAGGCTCGGGTACAAACTTCTACAGTTAGGTTTTTAACTCCTGAAGTTCAAAAGAGCCATTCGATATGAGATTTTAGAAGTGGGTTTTGTACCGGATTCAAAGATGATACAAAATTCAATATCACGCGTAGGCCAAGAAATTCTTCAGGAAATACGTCAGGGATTTTATTAACAACAGAAATATCATTCAATTCTGACGTATTTTTGTTCAAGTCCATAACATAGCTAAGAAAGCTTGACATCCGTTTTTCAATAAACGAATGACTTTACGGCTTGATATGAAAGAGTTTGACTTCAATGGTTTGGTTGCTTGAATTTGAATAACAGGTTGGTTAGGAATATGAAAACTAACAACCTTACGAAAGCAATCAATTTTGGCATGATGAGTAGTTAACCAATCAATTCCTAAAATCACATCAAAAGCAAGTATCTTTAAAGAGATAAGATCAACAGGTAATGTGATAGTGCCAACTTGGATCATGCAAGATTTAAAAACTGTAGATGTAACGAAAGTTTCTCCTAACGGAGTTTCAACAGATAAATCAAAGTCCAATTTCTCCGGAGTCAAGTTTAAACGTTGAGCACAAGCAGGAGAGATAAAAGAATGGGTAGAACCGGTATCTAGTAAAGTATAAACTTCGCAAGAATTCAAGATTAGCTTACCCGTGATCACCTCGTTCGGGTTTCTCGCGTTTTGGCCAGTAACGACAAACGCCCTTCCAGGAACCGCTGATTTCGACTTATCCGGGACAGCTTTTGGAGTCACCATCCCCGCTGAACTTGGTTTTGCTACAGAACACTCTCGAGCTATATGACCCTCCTTTCCACAGTTATAACATACCTTGGATTGTTGTGGGCAGTTTGGGCTGATATGTCCCTCTTTCCCACATTTGTAACATACGACCGATGGTCGTTCTCCTCCCCTAGAAACAGTTGATGTTTGTGCTGACGTCTTCACGTTATCATTGTTGTACCTTCTCTTCTTGAAATCTCCTCCCGACTCGCTCCTTCTATTATCACGACCACGATTACCACCAGAGTGGTTACCGCTTTTGTCCGAATGTTTTCCTCCCTGCTGGTTTTCATTGCTTCGATGACTGCCGCCACCGGTATGACCCTGGTTGTGGTCCCTCGGTTGCACATACTCATTATCTCGCTCTAATAATTGAGCCCTATTTACAACATCTGAATATAAGAAAAATTTATGAGAGATAAGATATTGTCGAATCTCGGGTTTTAGACCTCTCAGAAACATCCTTGTCATTCGTTCCTCATTTTCGACCAAATGAGGTGCAAACCTGGATAACTCTGCAAACTTCGCCTCGTACTGGGACACCGTCATGTTGTTTTGTTCCAGTTTGATAAACTCTACCTCCTTCATATGACGAATACTTTCAGGAAAGTACTTGTCATTGAACAGTTTTTGAAATGTTTCCCAGGACATGTTGAGTGCGTCAGGCTGGGTACGCTTCACAGACTCCCACCAGTAGTCTGCCTCACCGCGGAACATAAAGGTGGCGAATGGAACCTTTTGTTCCTCCGTGCATCCCAAGACATCGAATATCTTGGTAATTTGCTTGACCCACGTTTCCGCCATGATCGGATCCGGCTTTCCCTTAAATTCTGGTGGTCCCAATTCTTTGAACTGCTTAGCTGTGACAAACCGTGCGTTATCATTTCCACCCGTATTCTGCACACGAGTCTCCCTCGTCTGATTTTGCATGAACTGCAAAAAGCTCCTAAACATTCCATCATTCATCGTTTGCTCGGTAACGTTGTTTACAGGAGGAATATTGCCTTCCTGTTGCACGTTCCCCTGGGTGGTGATCAAAGGTGTCTCCACGGTCTGATTTACTCCATTATTAACGTTCTCAGCTGCCATTCTTAAATACTGCCATAAAACAAGGGTTAATAGTCATGTCATATATTATCCCTATACTCTGACCGACCAAATAAACACCAAATAAACTTAGTCAAGTCATACTAGTGAAGGAATTCCCCGTCTCTCCCCTCCTAGTTCTTGTCTCACATCTCAGCCAGGGATCATATCCCTAAGCTCTGATACCAACTGTGACGCCCCCAAAATAGGTATACAACACCCATTCTGAGTCGCCAAATACATGGTACAGAAAGCAAACTACAACTTCAATAATACAATTGTCGTGCAAAATACGACAACACATACTGTGAGTTTAAATACAAATATTGTCTTCTAGACAATATCCACACTCAAATAAATCCTCATTACAATTATTCAAACACTATTTTACAGAAATAGTGAGGACTGCTAAAACATCTTTCTAGAACCATCACTCCATACCCCGACTAGATCCTGCTATGTTCTCACCTCCTGAGAAGAAAAATGGAACAAAAAGGAAAAGGGTGAGCTCAACTAGCCCAGTAAAGAATATTATGACTAAGATAATATACAAACAAATTATCGTTAGTCTTCAACAGGGAAAAATCTGATAGAATATAATCGACAACAAGTTTTAGATCAACAACTGCAGCGGAAACAGCAAACCATTAGAAGAGTCAAGTAGAGAAAGAATTCTACTATCTTCTAAGATTTAAAAGTCCATCATCAATATTTTATCCCTGTAACATCAATTAATAATCATCTTTATCCAAATATTCATCTTTGCACTACAGGCCAAAGATATTCATTTGTATCACCTGTCAGTCATGTTCATCTCAACACCTGTTCATCTTTGCACTACAGGCCAAAGATATTCATCAAGTAATCATACATCTTTGCACTACAGGCCAAAGATATTCATTAATATCATCATTTAGGACTGAGGATGATGAAAAATATCTTAAAGAGAACGAATCCAATGAGACAGAAGGACAAATAGTAGGGATTCGTATAACAGTTTATCCAAGATCAATAATACTTCATAATAATCAATTGTGAAGCAGAATTCAAAAATAAAGATCAAAACATGGATACAATCAAAGATAGTAACCATAATAGACATCTTGGACAAAAAGAAAAATTTTATTTTTCGGTGAATAGTGTCGTATTCGTGAATAGTGCCGTATACGTGAATAGTACCGTATACGTGAATAGTAACCCCGACACAAAAAGTTCCAAATTTGATAAAAACTCATATCAATATTTCAGCATAATGATATTGAAGAAAATAATATCATTTAAGAAGAAAATAATATCCCTTACGAATATTAAACGAAAATAATATTCATTACGAATATTAAACGAATATAATATTTCTCGTGAATATTGAACGAAATAAAATTTCTTATGAATATTGAACAGAAATAATATTCATACGAATACGAAAAATAATATCTCTTCAGAATGTGAAATAAATAATACCTTACCTCAAGATATCAGTACTTCTGGTCGGAATACCGGTATAAGGCTGAAAGAAACTTGCTCTGATGAATAGAAACTCTCAAAGTATCTAAATACTCACAAAATACACTCAATAATCTAGAGAGAGAAAGAGAGAAAACTTGTTTCTGGTGTGATTTTCAATTCTAACTTAGCCCTCTATTTATAGGAAAATTTTAGTAGGTTTGACCTGCAACCTGATGGCTTTACCTGCTACTATTCCCACCCACCACATTTGAAATATAATTCAGCACATTTCTTCACCAACCACAAGTGGGGCCCACCAATTCTAGAATTTTCCATCAAAATGATAAACTCCGAAAATTCAACAATTTCTGAACCAGTCATCTCGTAAAATTCATAATAAATCATACGTTCATTTTTAACGGTTCAAAATTTGTGGACATATACTCAACTTATATATGTATAACATATCCAAAAATTACCACGATCCAACGGTCGGATTAAAAATTATAACACCCGCAATATTTCTCAAAAACCCTGATTTTTAATACCTCCATTCCGACAAAAATACTGATAAAAACCTCAACATTAACTCCTTCATTTTTAACCACAAAAATATATCTCTCATTTATATCCACATAAAATAAATATTTCCTTATCATATGAATCAATAATTAATTATTCACAAATAATATTACAGAATCACATTTATGACAACCAGGCCGTTCCCAGGAAAGAGGGGGCTTTCCAATAAGGATTTCTCCTTACTGGCGCGCAATTAGATGACCAAACCTCTCCTTAGACAGAACTTTCTAGACATTGCCAATAATGTTATCTAATAATATTATTCAAATAATATGAATTATTGATCTGATAATGGAAAATACTGTGCAGCAACAATTATTGAAACAACAATAATATAAAATATCAATGCAACAATTATTGAATCAATAAAATAAAATATTGAACAATAACTACTGTAACAATTATTGAGTAGTGCCTTCTTACGTAGGAATCAATAATTGGTGCAATACCGTGTGCTACTGTATTTTAATCACCGGGTATTCCAACAGTATTAACGGTAACAACTACGCCGTTATTTATAAATAACTTATACTTGTCATTTTCTTCATCCAATCGCTTTCCGTTATGGGGCCCACACAAGGCTGCGCCGTCGTACGAATATTCCCCGACAGCAAGAATATTCCACGACCAAACGAATATTCCCCGACAAAATGAATATTTTATAACCACTTGCTTATTTGAAATATTTGCGCATTTCACCCATAACCAAAGTATTATATCAAATTAATCCCTTATTATTCACAATAATATTTAGAGAAAATTTGATTTTATTCATTAATAAGTTGGGGTCTTACATTTAAACTTGCTTGCCCTCCTCTTTTAGCCTTTGCTGCTCAGTTTATATTATTGATCCACATCTCTGCCTTATCATCTACTTTTACCATCTGTTGTTCTTTATTTTTTTTCCCAAATTACACGCATAAAAAACAACAACCATGTGCAGTATTTCTGATATTCCAATTGTGGGACCTGCTGTGAATCGTATTTCTGATATTCCAATTGGAGCTGTGTCTCGTGGAATTGGTTATATCCTTTTTTACAAGGATAATGTTGCTAAGCTGAAAATTGAAATCGAAGGCCTTAATACTAAGGAGCAGAGGATCAAAAGACAAGTTGAAGAAGCTGAAAATAATGGAAAAATAATTGAGGATCATGTGTCTAATTGGCAGGATGACGTGAAAAAAATCAATGGCGAACTAACAGAGTTTTTGGTAAAGTATGAAGAAGTCAGAACATCCTGGAGGCGTGCCAATCCCTACCGCTGTTTTCAACTCGGTAGGTGGGCTGCAAAGAAGACCACCACGGTAAGTGAATTCTCTGATCTCGAGAAAAAACTACTTACCGGTGAAATTTCATATTTTCCACCCAAAGACTATAACCCAATATCTAGTACTGGATACCAGAATTTTGGATCTAGAGAAGTTGCTTACAAGAAGATTCTGAAGGCACTCATGAATTACAAAGAAGATGGTTTTCCCGTGGTTGGTCTCTACGGATTTGGAGGTGTGGGGAAGACCAGGATGATGGAGGAAGCTTCCAAAGAAGTCAAGGCGAATGGGATTTTCAAAACAATTGCACGAGCAAACGTCGGTCAGGAGGTGGACATAGGGAAGATACAAGATCAACTGGCGACCTATTTAAACATAACTGAGAGAAGTGAGGACAGAGCTTCTCAAGTGAAGGTGAAGGCTAGATTGAGCAAAGAAGGGGATACAATCCTTGTCATATTAGACGATGTCTGGAGTGAGATTCCTTTCGCAGAAATAGGAATTCCTTTTGGGGATGATAGTATCAAGGGCTGTCAGATCCTCCTTACGTCTCGATTGCGTGATGTGTGCATTGAAAACAACTGTGAGGATCCTGTTGAGATTGAAGCCTTGACAGAAGATGAAGCGTGGGATATGTTCACCAAGACTGTTGGTATTTCTTCTATTGAGTCTGTAGATGACTCTTTGGCAAGGCAGGTGTGCAACAAATGTGCACGTCTGCCTCTCATTATTGCTGCGGTTGGAAAAGCACTCCACAAGAAGTCTAAAGATTCATGGGTGGACGCACGTAATCAACTCATGAAATGCAAACCAGAAAAAATTAAGGGAATACCTCCCGATGTTTATGCTTGTCTGCGTTGAGTTTCAATATACTAAACCAAGACGCATACTTGTGCCTTTCGCTATGTTCATTGGCTGGGGAAGATGAGGAGATTAAGATCGAATTTCTGTTCAGACTTGTAGTCGGGTCAGGATTGCTTGAAGATTGGAATACGTATACGTTGGAAGCTGCATGAAATAGAGTAAATGCAATGGTCTCTGAGCTCAAATCTTCTTCTTTACTGCTTGAAGGTCGAGATTATGGTAGTGTTAAACTGCATGATATCATCAGAGATGTTGCAAGATCTATAACTGCCAAAGATCCTCAATACTTATTCCTATCTGAAAGTAATTGTTCCTCATTGTGGCAGACTGGTTTAAGTTCTCAGAAATTAATCTATCTTGATTTCAAAAGTGACAGTGTCTACTTTCCTGATAATCTGGAGTGCCCAGACCTTCACACCTTGTACCTCAAGTGCAGTCATCTTAGAGGGTCCAGATAGCATTTTTAAGTCATTTTCGAAACTCAAATATTTATCGCTCCGCATTGAATATCCTTATGAATTGCCATTGTCTATTCAAAACTTGGATAGATCACTCCGGAGTCTAACCTTAGTAAAAGGATGCAATGTGCATGACATGTCTCACATCATTCAGTTGAAAAATCTTGAGATGCTTACCATTCATCAGATATATGGACTTGGAGGCCTGATGCTAGATTTACCAAAATTGAGACGTCTTCGGATGTTAGATTTGGGGCGGTGTACTGAAATTACGGGAATTGTGTTGTCAGGTTTAGTGTGCCTTGAAGAATTGTATCTTCCAATACGTTGCAAAATTTTGGATGGAAAAACCAAGAGAAAGACCCCCTTATCTTATGTGTCAAGCAAATTGACAAGTTTGGAAATTTATTTTGAAGATGTCAAATCTTGTCCAGATGAAAATTTTTGCAAAAATTTATGTAGATATAAAATATTTGTGGGTGGTGATATGAATTTTTGGAAACATGAACCAAAACATGATTCAGCTATAAAATCAGTGTACTTGTGCAATGATTGTATCAACGGTGGGGTAAAAACCCTGCTTGAGAGAGGTGATTATGTGACATTGAAAAGAGTGACGGGTTTACAGAAATGTTTCAGCCAAGGAGGAGAAGCCTTTACAGACTTGAAATGGCTAAACATAAGGGAATGCATAGAAGACGAGTATCTGTTCAGAATTCACGGACAGCCTCATCAACGTGTGGGGTCTTTATCTAAATTAAGTGAATTACAAATTTCAAGATCGGGATTCAAATATCTCTTCTACACTTCCACTGCAAGATGTCTCCAGCAACTGAAAGAGCTCCACATTTATCATTGTGAGATGTTGGAAGAGATTGCAAGGAATGAAGGCCAAATTAACGAAATCATATACTTTCCCAAATTAAGTGAGTTGCGTCTTGGTTTTCTACCGGTGTTTAAAACCTTATGTGGAAAGGTATGCTTCGTTTATTTTTTCAATTCTCTTATTAAGTGTCGTTATATCAAAAAATTCATGTGAAAATATCAGTTTCCATTATATATTATTATTTAAAAACGTGAAAATATTATTTGAAATTAACTATAATTAGAAATAATCTTTAAATATTATTGAAATGACAAAAAAAGAAAACATGAGGCAAGTACTTAAGATAAGAAAAGTATAAATTAAAATTAATAATAAGTATATAAACTTATATATCCTTATTTATTAGTAAAAACGATAATATTAAAATAGAAAGGAAAAAGTGAACAATGTCCACATCTTTAAATAAAGGGTTAAGTTCAGATCACCACCTGGGGTTTGGACGCTTTTCCACATAACCACCTATAGTCAGTAAAGCTACATTTAAACTCCCGACTTTTTGAGTTGAAGTAAATAAATGCTTTCCGTCTTAACTCCGTTAGTTGAGTTGGCTAAAGACTAAATTACCCTCCATATATATATTGAAAGCTTCCATCTTCCTTCTCATCATCCCCGTTTCCAATTTCTTCAATTTCTCTGTCCAAACTCCTCAGCATAACCAAATTAGATACTAACTTCATAACCAAATTTAGAAGATGATAGATAGAGATATTGAAATTAGATACCCACCCCCATATACATCTTCATCTGCCTGAAATTCCTCATTTTAGCTCTTGATATTGAACCACTTTCTAACCAGTGACTTTGACCAAGAGAGCTTCACCAATAGTAATTATAGCAAAAAACTAAATGTTCCCATTAGTGTTCATCACAAATTTTTTACTCCATAAACTATCAATTTTCGCCACAAAAACCATAGATCTACATCACAATTCCCCTCACAAATCCATCTCAAGCAAGTCCAGCAGGACCCATACACAAACTGCAGCTAAGAAGCAGCTACAATCAACATATTCATGCTCTGCTTTGCAACAAGGTCTGCAACTCCATTCAAATCTTCACTCACTTGATCCAACTAGGTAAAAACAATTTTCACACACTCGTTTCAATCATTCTCAGTCTCCCCAACTATTAATTTAAGTTTCTAAAACATCTACATCATATATTATTTCGAAAAAAAACCATTTCCAGCTCATAAGAAGAAATTTTTTTGGAAACATCCATATGCTATATTGACGTGGGTTTATTTGGAAACTTAACAAATAACATTTTTTGTGTACTTTGCTCAATCTCAACAAAACCCATAAAAGATATAATACAGAAGATTAACAGTAATAAGAATAAAAAAAATTATAAATCGAAAAGAAAGAATCGGAATCGGAATGGGAACATACATATTGAGGAATTGGGAATGGCAAATAAGAGAATTCCAACCGAGAGAGGCATAGAGGTCAACATAGCTTTTGACATGTTACTCCTCACTATACATCCACGCAAAAATCACCACTATCCCTTCTAATTTCTTTCCTCTCTCTTTTCTTCCTCAGTAACATCTTCCCCCAAATCCCCACATCTCTTTCCCTTTCTCGTTTTCCAAAAAAAATAAAATCACAACCCAATTTTCGCAACCTCCGATTAATTGTAAAAATCTAAACTTCCGCCCAAATTCCTCCAGAAATCTACAAAAATCGCAGATATAACTGTTATACCAGAGAGAAATATATAGAGATAGAAAGAGAGTATGTTGAGAAATCGCAGATATAACTCTTGATGTTTCGGATGTGGTTTATTTCTATTGTTAGATTCTGTTGCTAATTTCTAATCTCATTCATGTGCTTCCTCATCTCTAACCTCTGACACCCTCCTATCACTGCTTGGCCCACCCATTTTTGGATTTGATCGGTGATGCCTTTGAGAGTGTTGGTGGGTTTGAAGGTAGAAGGGAGAATAAGAGGAGAAGAGAGGAAGGAGAAGGGGGTATTTTAGACATTTATTAGGTTTTTTTTAAAACTCTTACAGCCCCTTTTCACGTGTTTTTGGCGTTTGACATACACGCACAGTTAAGTTGGATGGAAAAGGTGACATTTTCACTTCAACTCAAAAAGTCGGGAGTTTAAATGTAGCTTTACTGACTATAGGTGGTTAAGTGGGAAAGCGCCAAAACCCCAAAGAATAAAGCTACAATCACGATTAATTAATTACCTACATTAACTACATATCTCAATCAATTAAAATTTTAATAGTATTATAAATTAGTATTATTAATTAATTACCTATATTAACTACATATCTTAATTATAATTTTCAATTATTATTAAAACATATTGAAGATTGCATTAAAAACAAATAGTTGTTGTAGCTCAGTTGGTTTGAACTTTTATTTATTTACTTACAAGTATTGTGTTCAAGCCTCACAACCCACAAGTAGCGACATTTTAATTTTTTTAAAAAATAAGTTGAGGACCACGGGCCGGGCCGGCCCAGCCCGCAGGCCTGGGCCTCTTTTGCCAGGTCTAGGGAATACAAGATTATATAAAATATACGAAATTTGAAAACTAGTAATTTTGTAATTTATGTGTATATATATAGCACTTAAAAAGAATACGAATCAATGAGTGAAATAAGTAAATAATAATAATAAATAAAATAAAATAAAAAATTCCTACTTGTATGTGGAGGGTAGAATGTGGATATGAATAAATTTTGAGAATTGATATTTTTCACATTCAACAATGATATTTCCACGTGATCTTTCTCACATGAATTAAAATATATATTATAATATTTTAGAAGAGCCATGTATAAATTATAATTAATCTTTAAATATTATTGAAATTGAAAAAGAGTAAACATGAGGCAAGTACTTAAAAGTTAAGAAAAGCATAGTTGTCAGAATTTTGGCTATTATTTAATTTTAAAATTTATTTTTGTCTACATTAATATTTACTTGACAACTTTTATATACAATCAAGCTAGTATGCTTGATTGTCCAATAAATTATGTGTTTTATATGTTAAAATATATATTATAATATTTTGCATTTTGTTTCTATACGATTCACAATACAATATATATGAAATTTTTTGATACACGATACAATTTGGCAACTATGAAGAAAAGTATAAATTCAAAATAATAATTAGTGTATAAATTTTATATGTGCATTCACCGCAGTGAGGGAATTGATAGTTGATAGTTTTGATTATATAAATTAAATAGGAAATTGATATTTCGACAACATTTTTTGATATTTTCACATTAAAAATATCGCTATAGATGTATAGCAACAATTTTCATGTGAAAATATTATTTTCTGTTGTGGATTTATCAGTTTTCATTAAATATCCTCTTTAGTGAGAATGCATGTTTCTATATCTGTTATATTGGATCTAAAACTTGATGGTATTCTAAAAGCATCTCCAATAGTAGTAGCAAAAAAACTCTTCAAATTGGAGTTTGTTGACATACGTGGTAATTTGAAGAGCATTATTTGCTACATTAATATTTTGTGCCTCATCAGTCTCCTCAATTCAATTAATGCAGTATTTGACTTAAAATGAGTTGTACATCAACCCATCAAGCAAAATAAATATTTTTAGCATTTTGATTCTCCCAAAACAAAATAAATATTTTGAAGAGGCAAGGTCAAATTACCAGTTGTGAAGACAAAGAATGAGGTTGCAGATTTGATGACTAAGATTTGGGATGGTGTTGGAGATAATTTTTGTGAGTATCTCAAAGTGGTTGAATAGACTGTTGGAGAGATGCTCTAAGAATTATTTGTTGATAGTCTATTAATTTGTTGCAGGTTGTATTCCCTGCCTTGGAGACACTTCATGTACGTGATCTGGATAATATAACAAAGATTTGGGAAGAGTATGGCCACGTAGAGGAATCCTTTTGTCAATTAAAGATCCTCGAGGTTGAAGGTTGTCACAAATTGAAGTATGTGATTCCATATGCCATGCGCCAGAGGCTACAAAATCTGGATACGCTAGAGGTTCTCAAGTGTGACTCATTGATCTCTGAAGTTCAAGGCCCCAATGGTGCAGAAATCGCAGAGCCACTAGTAGTACTTTTGCCAAAATTGAAAAAACTGGAGCTACGTGAGTTGCCTAAATTGATGGAAACAGGGAGTGATATTATTCTTTATCCCAACCTCACCACTTTGTTCATTGATGAATGCAACAACTTGAGAAATGTGTTCCCACCTTCTGTTACCAGCCATCTTGAGCTCCTTGAAGGGCTCAAAATAACATGTTGTGAGATGATGAATGAGATAATTGCTTCGGTTGGAAAAGACAACAAAAAAATACATGTCAACAATATTGAGTTCCCTATGCTAAAGACGCTACAACTCGAAGAGCTACCGATGATGAATAGCTTTTGGGGTTATGGAATAGCAGAACCGATCTCGACCAACAAAAATCCTCCCAAGGTATTTTATTTTTGTTTTTAATTTTTTATTATGCTTTATGTCTGTCTGCTCGATCACGTAAAAGGACAAATTGTGGATGTTTGCTTATTATTTTTTACCCATGCAAGACGCATGCTCATTATACAACCACTTAATACTAAACTATGATAACTACTTATATCAATTTTTATTTTATTATGTGTGCATATTTAATATTCATAATATGTACTAATAGTAACCGACAGTACTCTATGTAATAATTTTTACAAGAGAAAATTTTTCCACTGTAAGATGTCTCCAGCAACTGGAAGTAAGGAATGAAGAACAAATTAACGAAATCATATATTTTCCCAAATTGAGAGATCTGCGTCTTACACACACACATTTATACATGCCTTCAAATTCGGATGAATAATACACCCTCTAAATAAAAATCTTATATCCCTTCAATCATACTCTTTTGCTAATTATATTTTTCAAATAATAAAATTTTCATCAAGTACACTCGGAGCATGTTATTTTACAATTAAAAAAAACAAATCTTAATTAATAGTAAAAAAGAAAAAAAAAAATTAGTTAATTGTTTTTTTGAATATATACATAAAAAACACTTGGGGATAATATCTTAAAATAAAAAATATCACACATGCATAATTTTTTTATATTAAAAACACAAATAATAATACTCATAAAAACCAAAACAAAAAATAAATCAGTAAACTTCTTTGCCCTACAAGGAGTATAAATCACATTACGTTTCTTCCAATCAAAATTGTAGTAAAATTAAAATTTAATTGTCAAAATAAATATTAAAAAAACTCTCAAGGTAAGTTCAGCATATAAGGGTGTTCAATCGATTTTTACCGGACTGGTACCGAACCGAACCGGTACCGAAACCGCCCAAATCTTGATACCGATACGGTACCGGTTGGACCGGTATACCGAATCGGCGGTACCGATTCGGAACCGATTCGGTACCAGTTTTTACCGAAAATTAATATAAATATTATTTTTATTATTATTTTAGTATTTTTATTATTATTATTATTATTATTATTATTATAATCATTATTTTATTATTATTATTATTAATTATTTATTAATAATAAAAAAAATTAGAAAACCAGTACGAACCGGTCCGGTCCGATTTATACCGAACCAAGAAAACAAGGAACCGAAACCGGTACCGTTTAACCAGTACATACCGGTTTTTAGTACCGGTACCGAACCGGTACATATTTATACCGAACCGACGGTTCGGACCGGTCCGATTCGTCCAAAAACCGAAATAACCGAAATGAATGTACACCCCTATCAGCATATGACCTGGCATGGACCCAAAAATCATAGAATAAACTTTCACTGATATTTATTAAAAATGAAAAACATCCACATACCCAATTCACTCTAATCACATCAATTCTACCAATAAGTTAGTTATAAATTCCTCATAATTTACATCATTACCCAAACGTACATGTATTAAATTAGAATAGGGTAGTGTAATACATGCAGAGTACTAATTATTACTTGATTAAAAATTAGATGATGTGTTGTGAGTGTTATTACGGTTATAATTTAGAGGGGGTACCGTGTTGTGAATTGGATTGATTTTGCAGGTTCCATTCCCAAGCTTGGAGATTTTGGAGTTAAATGGTCTGAAAATTAATTTGGATGATTCCACTTCCAAATTAAGAAGCGTCAATATTGTAGGGAGTGAAAGGCCAGCACCTCGACTGATCATTCCACCAAACTGGTTACTCGCATCAAGAGATTTAGAATCTTTGGTTGTGAGAAACTGTTACTTTCATGAAGGGACTTATTTAGCCTTCTGTGGAAAAATAATCCTTATGGAACTATTAGCTTTCGAAGATTACGGAAGGTAGAAGTTAATTCGTGTGGGCTGTCGACTATTTTCACATGCTCCGTTGCTAAAGGTCTCCAAGAACTCGTAGGATTAGAAGTAAGATCATGTGGGTCAGTTGAAGAAATTGTTACCGATGATGAACGGCGGCGTAATGATGAAGAATTAGTTCATGTGGAGGAGATTTCATTCCCTAAATTGTTTAGAATTGAACTTGAGGATTTACCAAACCTCAAAAGTTTATGTCCCAGTGCAAACTATTGTTTTAAAATTCCATCATTAGAGAATGTTACTATAGCGAGATGCCCCCAGCTGCTGAGTTTCACTCCTCGACAAATAAGCACACCTGAGGTACGTGTAAGGATTACAAATCCAAGCCCTCGATACTTGTGAGGAGTCTACTACGGACATCAATAGCTGCCTACATCAAATGATCAGGAACACACAGCAAGGTACGTACGTCATTATTATATAGTTACTCTTTGACTTATAATTAATTATTAATGTCACCAAGAATGAATAGCATCATATTATTACATTGATGGATCATTTACAAGCATTGCATTACAATGCAATGATGACGTGTTTGATTAAATTCTTTTAAAACCCCAAATTCATAATAAAATTTGAGGAGGCTAGCTAGTCATGTGGGAATCCAAAATTTTTAATTTTGTTTATATAATTAAGGCTTAAATATGAATTAGTACCCTAAACTATAGGCCATATTCTACTTCGGTGATTCACCTTTCAATTTTTTCAATCAGATCATTAAACTATTAATTTTTTCCACTTCCATTCAATTCAGTCTGCCACGTCAGAAATTGCTGACGTGGCTCTTTGGGTAGGCCATTGCTCAGCTGACGTGTAATTAAAAAAATAGTATTTGAATGTTTGATTACACATTTATTATATATGAAAGGGCAAATTTGCCAAACTACTTTATATTATACATTAATACTAATAAAAAATAACAAAAGCTAAAATCATCCGACTCTTCATCTTCATCTGCTACCCATCCTAAAAAATCCACCATCTTCCTGCAAAAATCTACCATCTCCGATCAAAAAACTTGACAATCATCACCGACCAGAAAACTCAACCATCCACCGCTTGAAAACCCCATACCCATAAAATTAAATCATCTCAACCTTAGTTATTAAACGAAAATGCAAGAAACTATAATGAATTACAAAATCACTGTGTCACAAATTTCTTGTATTCTCTATGTTCCAAAATATATATAAAACTATTATGAATTTTTAAAGTTAATTTGAGATATCTATTCAATAATTAAATAATCAATGTGTTACAAATGTTGAATATTTTATTTAAAGATGTGCACATTGTTCACTTTTTCCTTTCTATTTTAATGTTATCGTTTTTACTAATATATGAGGATATATAAGTTTATATACTTATTATGCAGCCGTTCTCCAACGGTTAGCGGACCTGAACTGACCTGATACTTATTATTAATTTTAATTAATACTTTTTTTCTTCAGTACTTGCCTCATGTTTTCTCTTTTTGTCATTTCAATAATATTTAAAGATTATTTCTAATTATAGTTAGTTTCAAATAATATTTTCACGCTGTTTTTAAATAAAAATATATAATGGAAATCAATATTTTTACATGACTTTTTGATATAGCGACACTTAATAAGAGAATTAAAAAAAAATAAACGAAACATACCTTTCCATATAAGCTTTTAAACACCGGTAATGAAATAAGACGCAGCTCACTTAATTTGGGAAAGTATATGATTTCGTTAATTTGGCCTTCATTCTTACCAATCTCTTCGAACATCTCACAATGATCAATGTGGAGGTCTTTCAGTTGCTGGAGACATCTTGCAGTGGAAGTGCAGAAGAGATATTTGAATCCCGAACTTGAAATTCTTAATACACTTAATTTAGAAAAAGAGCCCACACGTTGATGAGGCTGTCCGTGAATTCTAAATAGATACTCGTTGTCTATGCATTTCCTTATGTTTAGCTTTTTCAAGTCCGTAAAGGCTCCTCCTCTTTGGCTGAAACATTTCTGTAAACCCGTCACTCTTTCCAATGTCACATAATCACCTCTCTCACCAGGGTTTTTACCCCACCATCGATACAATCATTGCAAAAGTACACTGATTTTATTGCTGAATCATGTTTCCAAAAAATCATATGACCACCCACAAATATTTTATATCTACATAACTTTTTGCAAAAATTTTCATCTGGACAAGATTTGACATCTTCAAAATAAAATATTTCCAAACTTGTTAATTTGCTTGACACAGAAGATAAGGGGGTCTTTCTCTTGGTTTTTCCATCCAAAATTTTGCAACGTATTGGAAGATACAATTCTTTAAGGCACACTAAACCTGACAACACAATTCCCGTAATTTCAGTACACCGCCCCAAATCTAACATCCGAAGACGTCTCAATTTTGGTAAATCTAGCATCAGGCCTCCAAGCCCATATATCTGATGAATGGTAAGCATCTCAAAATTTTTCAACTGAATGATGTGAGACATGTCATGCACATTGCATCCTTTTACTAAGGTTAGACTCCGGAGTGATCTATCCAAGTTTTGAATAGACGATGGCAATTCATAAGGATATTCAATGCGGAGCCATAAATATTTGAGTTTCGAAAATGACTTAAAAATGCTATCTGGACATCTAAGATCACTGCACTCGAGGCAGTACTGTCACTTTGAAATCAAGATAGTTTAATTTTCGAGAACTTAAATCAGTCTGCCACGATGAGGAACAATTACTTTCAGATAGGAATAAGTATTGAGGATCTTTGGCAGTTATAGATCTTGCAACATCTCTGATGATATCATGCAGTTTAACACTATCATAATCTCGACCTTCAAGCAGCAAAGAAGAAGATTTGAGCTCAGAGACCATTGCATTTACTCTATTTCTTGCAGCTTCCAACGTATACGTATTCTAATCTTCAAGCAATCCTGACCCGGCTACAAGTCTGAACAGAAATTCGATCTTAATCTCCTCATCTTCCCCAGCCAATGAACATAGCGAAAGGCACAAGTATGCGTCTGGGTTTAGTATATTGAAACTCAACGCCAGACAAGCATAAGCATCAGGAGGTATTCCCTTAATTTTTTTGGTTTGCATATCATGAGTTGATTA